>CAKNYM010046034.1:33416-47983 GCA_932195095.1 Andricus curvator
GGGTATTCTATCCCACTTGAGTGCATCATTTAAGTCCATAAGAGAATTCTTCAATAATTTTGAGGACCCACCGTCTCCCACTACTGTTAATATATCTAGGCCAGTACTCTTACGGAAGGAGTACATATTTGAGATGTACCAACTGCAGATGGGGCACCCGATTTCTTTGCTGCGAGACAGTTTCAATACTGACAGACAAGCAATTTTTTCCTATGGCTGTTCCCACAACCTAACCGCAGCAACGACAGCGGATGAGGATTACGAGATAGTGAAAATTATTTTCAAACATTCCAAGGTAAATGTGGAAGATTTAATAAAGAAATGTCTTGTAAGTTTCCCTTTCAAATTATGATACCTGCATATGTGACCGTCCGCGAAGAAAGGGACCTAATGCGGAAAAAATCGATTTTCATTTTCTTACGCCAATCGATAGTTTCTGATTTACTCTTTCATTTCCAATACTCAGAAATTTTTTAAGTTAATTACTTTTCTTGTTATTAAGCTACAAACATAGGCATGATAAGCATACGCGGAGACCAAACGAGAGGCCTACGAAATCCAGCCCCACCACTTACCACCACAGCTGTACGCGACGTGTCCGTGAGCTCCACTGGCTCGTGCCTAAAAGTGTTGTGGTAAGTGGAGGGGGTGCTTTTCATAGACGCATCCCCACTACTCAAATGCTAGCTTGCGGGCTCTGCTACTGTAAAATTCAGCTTTGACGCATTAGGTCCCTTTCTTCGCGGACGGTCACACATTAGAGGGTGCAACAGAAAATTTTATTTTCTTATCTGCTTGCTGGTGGGCCAAACTTCTGCTGATATTGAACCTCCTCGAGAAGGTTCCCTCATCGCGATAACCGGTGAGATAATAATATGAACGCAAATTGTTATCGTACAGATTCTACATGCCAAATACTATCAAAAAATTGTATCGTTTAGAGTATAATACCCCCTTGAAAGTACACTTCAATTGGAACTGCAAGCATTTAAAATGCAATACTTTTCGATTATAGTATAGAGAATTAGAACTTAAAATAATTGCACAATTCAGAAATGAATGCCTTCATAGTTCATGAATCTTTAATATCTTTATAGGAATTAGAATATTTAAAGGAAAATGTCAACGTTAAACGTACTTAATTGAATTTTTATTGAAAAAACTTTTTTGAAGCTTTAGATGAAAATTTAATATTTTTTGAATGCTTCGAATTACGCATTGTTTTGTTTTGAAGGCTGCATTTTGAAAATGTGACTAAAGGGGAAAAAGGTTTCGAAAACGACAAATGCTTATAAAGTTCTTTATAAATTTTGAGCGCCCACCGTGTTATAGCCTACTACAAACAAATTGGAATGTATAAAAAGATACTTTCGGCTTTATAGATACTGCAGAAGAGAAGACTTATCATCTAGTGTTTGATAAAGTGCTAGTGGATTCGTGTGTGAACTTTATAGACGACTCATGTGGGCGTATGCTTGCTTCTTTGTCTGGAATCGAAGATATCCAGAGACGTATGCTTGCTTTTTAGAATGCCTCCAACGATATGTACTGAATTTGCATCCAGATAGTGGCAGCAAATCTACTACCATTGCCCGAAAAATTACAAGGGTGAATACCTTTCACAACAAAGTAAATAAGTATTACTTGCAGCCATGAAACCCTGTCGACGAGAACTCTAATGTAGAGTAAAATTATTCTTCACTTTCGAAATCAAAATCGCTTCTGTTCTTTTTGTTTACGGGACAGATTTCGCAGTTGGACATTACCAAAGATTATTACTTCCATTAATTCTCTATATTTAAAATTGTAAACAAGTTTTATACTCGTTCGTGCACTAAAATTGAAAAATTTACCTAAAGTAATTTTACACGAAAATTATCATTCAAACGTAAAATCAGTTTACGCCTTAAACGTGGAACTAGTTATAGAGCCCTTAGTGCATTAAAATTTATAAATGTACCTGAAACAGGTTCATGATAAGATTGTGATTTAAACTTTAAGGATATATGGGTATTTTAATAACGTATTCTTAATTTTTTTATGAAATTCGTTATCCTTAATGCTATGATATTTATAAATGTACGTAAAGTATATTTACGCTGTTTATAATAACGTCTTCTCGAGGACTCACGAATTTTTAATTATTATTTTTCATTATCTCAAGACCGAATCCATTTTAAATCAGGCAGGTTCTATACTTGAAGTCGCAAAATCTCTCACAGATCAAATATGTTGTTTTTGACAGGAAATTAGGCGATACGTATTTTTCGGATTCGCGAGAAAAAAATGTCTACAAAGTTATGCGTACTTTAAATTTTTTTTTTTTTTTTAAATCCACATTTGTTATTTAAACCTCATTGTTTGCGAAAAAAAAGAAAAATCGATTTCATGCATATTTCATATTTTCAGAAATACCGCCGCCAGTTTGTTAATTTTTAACCTTTCTTAAATTTTCCAGCGGAATATGAAATAAGACAAAAAAAACTGTATTAGAATCAGAAAGAAAACAAGAAATATCTCAAATACTTATCATACCTACAGTGTAGAACCAGCCTGATTTGAAATGGATTCGGTCTTGAATTTATGTTAAAATACTCTTCTTTTAAAACATAAAATGCGTTCAATGGATCTTAGAGATCTTTCATAAAATTTGTCACAGTATTTTATAACGTTCGATTCATAACTTTAATTCTTTTAGAAAATAAGTCTTGTTACACCGAGGATGTAACTAAAATTCTCAATGATCTTGGAGCTCTCCTATAACATTAATTTGGGACAGTACTTTATAAGGTTCGCCTTAGAACTTTTATTTTTTAGGAAAAAAAATTTTGATACACGTAGGATCTAAGTAAAGTTTATTTCATCATTTCTGACTTTAACCACATATTTGTAGGCATCCCGGTCTTTTATAACCTTCGTTTCATAATTTTAATTCCTTAAAGTTGTAATACGAGCAACGTTTTTTTCGCAATTATACTATTTTTCTTTAAATACTTGTATAATGTTTTCTTCCTGACGTTTACCTGCCACAACAATTTAGAAATTTTTGTACTTAAAAGAGCAATAAAAAATGCAAAGTTCATTCATTTAAAGGTTAAAAGCTCTAAGCAGATCCACGACAGATATTACGATATCAGTCTTATAGATAGTATTCTTTATAACATTTTTCCAGTTACACTATAATTAAAAAAATTATACTGTGCATTTGGAATATAGGAAGATACCAGGGTTGATCGTTTATCTTAATATTTGCTACCAATTGAGGCTCCGTATCGGATATGAGAACAAAGCATTTTTTGGATCCAGCGCAATTCCGTCTCTTCTTTTTAAAAAAATTCTCTTATAACATTCATTTTCAAAAATTCAATTAAAATATAGAACTTACTTGAATCCCATCATACAACAATTTTGTAAATATTGTTTAGGCTTCAGTTGTGCTTGAAACCAAAAAATTTATATCCCCTTATTCGACACATAAACACAATTGAGCGGTTTTTTTTTGTACTTAGGTGTATGCTATGTTAATACTTGTTTAAATCCAAAATAAATACATTCTTTCATATCATCCACAAATTTTGTTTTAATACCACTTCAGAAATTCAAATTCGCTGGGGCGTATATAGCGCATGTGCAATGAACTACGCCTGTGACATTTTACACTATCAGTTGACTCTTAATTGAAATGGTGAAATTCTACCGTCCTGACATTTAGGTTATGATAATTTTGCTATTTGTGTGAAATTTTACTGTATCGCATTATCTTTACACCGTTTCGGTAAAATTACCCCGGCAATCAGTGGTACCTTTCTGCCCCATGATGGCCGTGGTAATTTTCAACAAGATTTTTTTACAGTGTACCTAGGCGCCTTTAATTGTCGTAGTATGTTCGTCCTGTAAGGCAATGGGTAAGCGTCCTTTCTCGAGATTGCGTTCAATTTCCGGAAGTCTAAGCAAAGTCTATACTTGCCGCCAGGTTTACGAGCCATTACTATCGGTGCCGACCACACGCTGTATGATTCCGCAATAATTCCTTCAGCGAGTAACCTGCCCACCTCTTCATACATTCTCTCCTGGACTTTAGGGGACACTAACCGATACCTCTTCTTTATAGGAACGTGACCCTGTACGTCAATCGAGTGGGTAATGAGGTGGGTCGCCCCAGAGGGCCCTGCGACTTCGGAGGCAACTTGATTTTCAAGAGTTCTTTTAAAGTCTCCTCCTCCCCCTTTAGTAGGGCAGCCACCCCACTAGAGCCCTCCTCTTCTACGAGCCACTGTTTTAGTGACTGTGTCCCGTCGGTATCCGGCATAAATACTTTACGCGACTTAGCCATATATACCATGTCAAATTTGCCTTGACCTTCCAGACCCAATATTAATTCCGTGTCAAGGTTATTTGCAGTTCTAACTTCGCAGGTTCGCGTCACCCCCTCGATGGTTATAGGCAGATTGGCCTTTCCGATAATCGTGTCGGCTGAACCGTTTGCCATAATCATGCGAGTTTTCTTATTGCAATATAATTGTCTACCGGAAGCTTTCACTAGCTTGTCCCAAGCTGATTTTCGTCATACTACGCGAGATGATCCGTTGTCAATCAATGCGTCTAGTGAAACTGAGTCTGTAGTAACCCGTACGTGGATTCTATTGTATACATCTGACGCCTCCACTATACCGCTAATCAGGTCTGCTTCCGATATACTTTCCTCTATAGCCCTCATTTTCTCTAAGTCATCGGCTATAGGGTCTAGTGTTCTCGGATCCCTATGGACTTGAACTTCTACTATAATTTCCCTTGACCCTAGGTTCGAGAAACCCTCGCCGCTCCCAGCTACGTCTATCGAACAGGTACTTTGGCATTCTAGAAGGTTCGACATTTCCAATTCCGGCGGCATTCCCACCCCACGAAAACTCTCCGTGTCTATCGTTGCCAGTATCGCGTTCGTGTTTCCGAAATATGAGTCCACCATAAGTTCAATATTTTCTGGCTTGTCTACTACAATACCCCCGCATCTATGTTAGGGTCGATTTCCGAAAGATGAAGGCCTTCGGGCTCTCTTGAATCAACTAAGTTGAAGGTGGTGCTTCTTTCTAATTTGAGGGCGTCATCCGAATTTTAATTGACGGCCTCTAATGGCTCGGCAGTAGCGGGGACCGTTTTAACTACTTCGTTGCCTCGTTTTCCGAAAACCTAGGGCAGTCTTCAAGGGTGTAGCCCTCCGTTTTGCATTTATAGCAAATCCGTTTCCACGGAGCTAATGTTTAATGTAATGTTTCCACGGGCTAATGTTCTCAACAGGAGTATTACTACTCTGTTGCCCCCCCCCCCCCTTGGTTGGGTCCTTCCGACGGGGGGGATTGTGTACCGGTGTTCTTTGCGTTTCCGGTGTTTTGTTTAGGTTTGGGCTTTTTATTGTTGGGTTTATTAGGTTCGGAGGTGCTTAATGCCGCTATTCCGTCTTAATCTTCTTTTACGGCGGCTGAGTGGTTCTTTTTGGGTGATTTACCATCCGATTTCGGTCGGTAAGCAAATTCTTGTAGAAATGAGCTTTCGGGAGGAGGTGGGGGTTTTGTGTGAGATGTTATAGGCTCCGAAAGCTACGATCATGATTCCTTGAAGCAACCAATCCCGACGCACCTGGAAAATGTACGTCATCCGCTCTTGCTCCTTCTGTCCTAAAAGGTAAGCAAGAGCGGGAAAATTACGCGAGATAACATCGGGCAACACTGTTCCTTGGAGTCAGGTCTTTAGCCGCGGATGACCTTAAGCGGCAACGGGACAGTTGGAGATGAAGGTTTCACCTCTGGATACTTTTTTAGAGCTACCAATTTTTGTAGAATGTTATGAGGAACAGTGTTGACGGACCAGATGAAGTGATCCCAGAAGAACAGCCTTTTGCATCCGGTTCGCGTTGTAATGAGCCTGACGCTGGCAAGCCGGAATCTTCTTGAGTTGGCTAATAAATAAAGTTTTCATACCTCTAAGACAGCCGATTATGAAAACTACAAGATGAACTTTGTAGCCTTGGTACAGCCTGCTCAGGTCGAAAACAAGTGCTTGATATTTCCCCCTTTTTTCTTCCTCCTTTGCCGTGATATTACCATCGGCTGGTGCCGAGAATTCAATCACGTAAATGATCTTGCTCTTCAGATCTTGGAGAACAATATCAGGCTTCGTAACACTGATACGTTGAGTGGTGGAGAATGAGAAATTCCAGTAGATCTTACACTGATCATTCTCCACAACGGTCTCGAGTTCCCCCTGGGCGTATGGCAAGACGGGCAATAGATCAACACCATAGAAGTGCCTAAGATGGTAATATAACACTTTTAGAGCCGCATTGTGTCTCTCTATGTACCCGTAGCGTGCATATTTTGAGCATCCACTGAGAACATGTCCAAGTGTTTCTGGCTCTGGCTTGTACGCTCGGCAGTTGGTATCGCCTACAGGTACATTCATTGTGCGCTCGCGGTTAACTAAGGTGTCTATAACGCCGTCTTGACAGGCAAAAAGAAATCCCTTAGTCTCCGATTCTAATCCAGCAGACTTGAGAAACATGTTGGACAGACCCATCGAGAGCTCTTCTCTACATATAATGCCGTAGAATTTACCATGAAGGGGCCTGTCAGCATGTTCTCTTTGTAGAAGCGTATGTTCTGCTTCCTGTACACGACTTTTGCGCTTCAAAGGTGTTAGTGATGCTAGGCCATGTGTAGTGTCGCTGGAATCAAATGGGAGGCCAAGCTTTTCTGTGGCCCTATCTGCGGCAGGGTATAGAAACGCCGCAGCATTGCTGATTTTATGTTGATGTACGAGTCGCATAAGAGAATCTGTGCTATTTAGAACTGAGCAGGCCGTAGCCAGAACCGTTCTGCGATGAAGACACTCTAAGCTCAGCAAGCCTCTACCCCCTTTATCTCGAGGGAGGTATATTCGAGGTACGAAAGATCTAGGATGATGACTTCGATGGATTGTCATAATCTTCGTGTGTTTCGGTCAAGTTGCTTCAACTCATCGACGTTCCATTTTACTGCACCAAACGTGTAGAGCAGTATAGGAACGGCCAGCATATTGGTCACCAGGATCTTATTCTTTCCAGATAATTCGGAAGCCCAAATTTTTCTGAGAATTTGGCGATACCTTTTTCCAAGGGCCGTTTTTAACACACGCACATCTTGGGTCACTTGTCTTTTGTCAGATGTTATGACAAATCTTGTCCGCCACAAGAGCATAAGCTCTTTAATGCATCTCACTATTTTTGGATGCACCTCCAGGCACTCAAGGAGCTTAATAAGTAGCTCATGGTTCGTGTTATCGAATGCCTTGCGGTAGTCAATCCAAGCCATGTACAGATTGCGTCAAAACCTGATCGATTCCTGGGTAATACACCTGTCTATTAACAGGCTCTCCCTGCAACCTGCCATACCTCTCTTGCATCCACGTTGTTCAACTATTGTACTCCATACCGGCTCGATAGATGTTAATATCCTCTCTTTGAGGATGCCAGTGCATAGCTTGTAGCTGGTGTTTAAAAAAGCTATGGGCCTGTAGTTCTTTGGACTTGACAAATATCCGGTCTTGGGGATCAATACCGTCCGTCCTTCCACTATCCACTGCGGGACGGGTTGTTTTCCATTTAACAAAGTAGTAAATATACGAGAAAAGTTCTTAGTTCTAGCGATAACTTTCTTCACTTCTTCCGTAGTAATTAGTGGACACTCTTCCTGTGGACCTGGTAACTTTTGCCTTTGGCAAAAGTAACGAAAGAGTGATATATCTGAAGCTTCTTCATTTAGCTGATAAGTATCTCCATATACTTGCTCCCAGAAGACTTTAATCTCTTCTCGACTAGGCGGATTTTCAACGGCACGTGACGTTTTATTGAACAGACGGGAAGGATGAGTAGAAAAGGTGGAATTTTCCCGAATCCACTTTACTCGCCGTTCAAGGCGCTGTTTCGCTGTTGAAAGAGAAGTTCAGTATCCAGTGCTGTTTGATGGTCAACAGTTTACGCTTGTTCAGCGTGTGATTTGCTTTCCTTAAGTTTCGAGCAAGTGCCCTAACTTTTGGAGTGAATTTTTTATTTAATGTTATGTAGCTAATCATGCACTGAATATTTGATGCATGCCGTCTCGCCGTTTCAATTTTGAACTGAAGCTGTGCAATACGCTCGCGAGTCTTACTCAGACGTACTGAAGTATCGTTAATTCTATTGTCGCTAAGCAGGGAGACCGCCTTCTCGTAAACTACGCAGTTTAAATTACAGAGATTAACATCTTCGGGGATCAAATCGGGGAGAGCAGCATTAGCTTCAGCTAGTTTGTCCATCCTGAGAAAGACTTTTTGGTGGATCTCATGTTGGCATTATCGGCTATCTGCAAAGGTAGTCTTGCTAGAACGGGTGGAATGTTCGCTGGAGGATGTTCCTCTTCTTCTTGTTGATAAAGAGCTTCATATCCGTTTTTTCGCAAAAAGGATATCTGATCTCTCAAATCCTGAGGCGTTTGATGAGCATATTCCGGGTGCATATTGACCATATTGGTCATGTAACCTCTGCATGACTCCTCTTCGCGCCGGTCAGCTTCTTTGCCAACAGGTAAGGATGTCCCTCCTGAGTTGGTCCGACCATTTAAATCGATGTTCTCGCGTTTTTCCGGGGCCATTGCCTGGTCGTCGCCTCGGTTCGGTCCTATTGCCACTCCCAACTGAACCATAGCCTCCATCCGAGAGAGGCCTATTGTGGGTGGCACTGCGCGATACTGGTGTCGTAACCGCATAATTCATTGCATTGGGGAGTTAGCCCAAAGCAACGTGGCTGACTGCAAGAGCCGGAGCTTTTGGGATTTCATTGTCGAGTTTTGCGATCAGACTTTCAATATTTGTTAAGTACTCGTTAATAGTTTCGTCCTTGACTTGTGTCCTAGTTTGGATTTGCTCTTTGACGCGTCTTTCGAAATCATCATCGCCTAAGTGGGAACGGAACACTTTTTTGAATTTGCGCCAATTGTAAAATTGTTGTTCGTGGTTTCTGAACCACTTTTGCGCTATTCCGCCCAACAATACCGGCATTGTTATAGGGACAACCACGGGACTTCATTGGGAGCGGGTGCCATTCTACAAAATTGAACCCGCTCCCGGCGAAACCGCCGAAAGGTTTCAGCTGTAACCACATCTCACGACCATGAGATATGTGGTAACAATCTGCGATGGACTCGTGCACCTTGAAGACACGGTGCTACCCAAGGACGACCGCCTTCTGTATTTTCCCAGCAAGTGTCTTGGTATTTCGTTGACACGCAGGGATGCTTTTCAGACTATTACCCAGTGTAAGCTTGGCACCTACACGAGCACCGATGATCAGGACGACTAGCTTAACATTATTCCGGGTATAACCGTCGCAACTCCCTTCTAAGGTCTTTATACGTCTCTTTCTTTTCATTCTCCTTGGCTATGATGTTCTTGTCGGCTGGTGCCGAGAATTCGATAACGATAGGTAACGCCACAAAGGTCTATAACAAAGCCACCGGACGCATGCTCAAGTTGCGGGTAGAGGGTGCATGTACGAATGGTTTCTGCTGAATATGGTTACAATAATTATTAACCAGTCGCGGAAAATTGTCATGGGGTGGTCGCGAAGGTACAACCCTTAAGCGGAGGCGTATCAACCGTGCCGAAAGCTGAATAGCGCCTGGGTGAAGTGTCTTAAACGGCGACTTTGGGATAACGGGCGACCTCTCAGAGTATGCTGCCTTATCCTTGCATTCGGGGCTCTACAAGGATGGATAAACTCTTTCTCTAGATGCTCGTGGGAACAACAACGACACTATTAAACCACCAAAAAAGTTGTAGATGCGATTCAAAACGATCGAACGCGCAGAGCACCCGACAACGGGTCGGCAATCAGTATCATAACGGGCCGGCGATCTGCTCACATTGAGTGGGCGAATCGACCAAAGGATGAATTGCTGGACTGCGACTGTGCCAGCATTATCCCTGCTCGCGGAGGCTTTGTAACGCGTAGGCACACTCTGTGGTGCCAGAAACACCCAGAGTTTCAATACGTTTCGCAACAGTATTTGTGAAATCAGGCTGCCCACCTTTCAGAAACTGAATATGAATACAGAGCGCTTCCCCAACCGCTGCATGAACAAGCCGCAGACGAAGGGGAGGAAGCGACATTAAAAGTAACCAAGAAAAGCAGGCACCCGATGAGAGGTGATAGTGACTTCAGGACAAGGAGGAACATTGACATGCCTCCCGTGTTCAGTGTGTGATTAACTACATATTGTCTGGTAGGCCGTTCACGGAAACATTCTAAAAGTTGCCTACGAACTGAGGATCTTCCATCACAAACTGAACAAGTCAAAGCTGCTGACAATCAAGCAGCACATTGTTGACAAAATACGGGTGTTATCTGACGCAAAGAGGAGACCTGACCCATCGCGCCTCTTCAGCGATCTCCCTGTTTTTGTGAATTGAAGGAAAAGAATTGAAATATCACCCCCTTCAAGGACCTTTCCGACAACCGCATAACATCTAAGGAGGAATGTCCATCAATCACTGCCGTAGAGATAAAGTACCAGATGGTATCAACAACTTTTGGTGAATGACGTTTACTTTTACACACCATCATATAGTCCCCATTTTCACTACATATATAAACACAGAAGAGCCTATTCCGGAGTAGTCGTTGAAAGAATTAAGAATTAATGGCCAAGAACTTGTCTGAACACGCTGTATAAAATCTTCTCAGCTATCCTAAATGATAGGATTGTTCGGACAATCAAACCTGTGTGGCGAGATTGAAGCGCTTGAAAATGCACAATTTCAAGAAGAGGCAAAACATTGAAAGCGCAACGTTTGCTCAAACGCCGGAACACTTAACCTTGAGTTCAATCTCAGGGGTGTCGATGTCGTTTGAGCTAACGTTTGCTCTTCTTAAATCACCCGGATTGAAATCGGGCGCGAAGGATTTTATTTTTGCGTGTCAAGACGGTGTTCTGATGATAGCTGTCATCTCTGTCACTCTTACGCCTTTAGCCCTGACACCGCTCCGCCAAACCGCTCCTCGGGGAAATAGAGTCTATTGCCGAAAATGAGAAGTGCCGCATATAGGGAAGGGTACAAGTGTGCACGGAGCAACTGTGCACGAACCCATCTGTGCACGTCGATGGCCACTGGTACAACTGTGCACATTGTTGGCCACAGGCACAACTGCACACTGGCCATCTGTGCACGTGTAAATTTCGACGTGCACAGTTGGGAGTATCCCATCTGTGCACGTTAACTGTTGCTAGGGTACCATCTGTGCACGTCTAAAAATCTACGTGCACAGATGGTATCCTCCTAACTGCGCACGTCTCAAATAATACAATCAAAATTCAAAGTTGCAAGTCCACGTGCACAGATGAAAGACTTCCAACTGTGCACGTCTCAATTTGCGAGGGGTACAACTGTACACGGAGCAACTGTGCACTTGCCCAACTGTGCACGTCGATGACCGGTGGGACATCTGTGCACGTTGTTGGCCACTTGCACAACTGTGCACCTGCACAGATGTGACATTCCCAACTGTGCACGTCGACATTTAGATGTGCACAGATGGTACTCAACTAACCTTTTACGTGCACATATGGAACACTCCCACCTGTGCACGTGCACAGTTAAGAGTATCCCATCTGTGCAGGTGGACTTGTGTATTGACAACCTGATCCTATCAGTTGAGACGTGCACAGTTGGTAGTCTCTTATCTGTGCACGTGCACATTTGACAGTGTTCCATCTGTGCACGTAAAAGGTTAGTTGAGTACCATCTCTGCACATATAAATGTCAACATGCACAGTTGGGAGCCTCCCCTCTGTGGAGGTGAATTGTTGTTAGGGTACCATCTGTGCACGTCTAATTTTCATCGTGCACAGTTGGGAGTCTCCCATCTGTGCACGTTAACCATTGCTAGAGTACCATCCCTACACATTGACATTTCGACGTGCACAGTTGAGACTGTCCCATCTGTGCACGCCAAATTCGAGACGTGCACAGATGGCCCGGTTTACAGTTGTGCATGTGGCCAACAACGTGCACAGTTGTACCAGTGGCCACGGACGGACACATATGGGCTCGTGCACAGTTGTCCGTCACCCCCGCATATACTGGCACTTCATATTCTCGACAATTGATTTTGTCGCGCATTCGAGGCCTGATGTAGTTCTCCTAGACTTTGAGAAAAACAAACCATGATAGTTATTGAATTATCGGCACCAGCCGACGAGAAAATCACAGCCGAAGAGAATTGAAAGAACGAGAGGTATAAAGACCATATAAGGGGCTTGCGACGGTTACACCCTAAATATTCTGTTAAGCCAGTCGTCCTCATCCTGATCGGTACTTTCGGAGGTTCAAAGATTTCACTGGTTCATAGCCTGAAAAGCATCTCTGCTTGTCAACGAAATGCTAATACAGTTGCGGGTAAAATTTAGAAGGCACTGGAATCAACTGTCATCTATGAAAATGATACTGGCTATCAGTAGAACCGTTGTAAATCACACCTGTGGCCACGTCTCTCGACCGTGAAATGGGTGGCCACGGGGCACGACGAAATCAAAACGACAGACCAGCGAAACCAAAGTGTGTCTTGAGGACGAACCAGTAATAGCTTCCCACTTCCGAGAACACCGTTCACAAGTAGAATTGAGTGTCCGGATGCAATAAGGGCACATACAGTTTTCTCGTGCGAAAAAAAAGTCCCCTGGAGGCTTTCAACAATTTTTTCGAATTTCAATTTTGAAAGAATAGATTTGGATGTGAAAATTTATGGCCCATCTTTTTTCTTCTGGATAAAAAGTTGTAGATTTTTTAGTTTAACTCGCGATCCGTTCGTCAGTTTTTGGAATTTTGCAATAAAATTTTCAGAGAATGTGCTTTAGAGTATCCTTTGACTGATAGAATAAGACGAATTCAAAAAAAAATTTGAAAAATTGTTATTAATTTTTTTCTGATGCTCAGCGTGAATCGGACCTTTGAAACTTTAAGCGTTTCGTTTATCGACAGAATTTGGAGCAAGGAATGACTTCTCGCGACAAAAATGCGGAGAAAACTGTGCTGAAGTTTTTGAGAAAGTTTCAGATCAAAATATTCAATAGTTTAGGAGTATTTATGATTTTATTTAATATCAGCGCTGGAGCTTTCGAGTGTACTATAGGACACTGAGGCTTGACGCCGTGAAACGTTCTCGCGCTAGTGAGTTTTTGCTTATAATACGATATTAATTAAATTTCTTAGTGAATAACAATTTGCCGATATTTACCTTATTTTTGCAAGTTTTTCGTACATTTTATCCCCGTTTACTCTCATCTCTGTTTCATTTTCTACCTCGAAAATTTAATTTAGTTTTAATTTAGCGTGTGTATAGGTTTGTTTACAACGTGAATGTTCAAGGTCGCTTCGAAGTTAAACCGAATGCAGGTATAAACATTAGGTGTACATTAGAGTATGTATCTTACAGTTTGATCTAAATAAACCGCAAAAATACATTAAAATTTTAATAAAATTCATGAGTGTTTTATCAACTTACTTTCGTGAATTTTTACGCACCGAGAAATTTAATTATTATCGTATCGTAAGCAAAAACTCACTAGCGCGAGACCGTTTCCCAGTCCTATGGTACACTCGAAAGCTCCAGCGCTGATATCAACTAAAATCGTAACTACTCCTGAACCATTGAATATTTTGATCTCACACTTTCCCAAAAACTTTAGCACCGTTTTGTCCGCATTTTTTCGCGAGAAGTCTTTCCTTGTTCAAAATTTCCTAGATAAACAAAACGCTGGAAGTTACAAAAGTCCGATTTTTTGAGATGTTTTTGAGTTACAAAATATTTAGGCTGGATCAGTCAGAAGCGTGATATAAACAGACGTGCGTACGTGAGCGCGAGTCTAACGCAGTGTTATTGAAGCGTGCGCCGAGGTGGGGTTAGCGACAGGAGAACAGCGGGCACTACATCAGGCCTGCCCAAGTAGGGGAAAACTGCTCATTTTCCAGATGGGAATTTAATACCACCACCGACCTCTATTCATTCAACTTCACGACAGCGACCACCCCCCAAGCCTCTGGACCTGTGAAGAGGGACGTGGTGGTGGAACTCGAACATGTGGTGAACGAGCAGTTTTCCCCTACTTGGGCAGGCCTGCACTACATCACGTTGGACTCCCGCTCACGCACGCACGACTGTTTATACTGCGCTCCGGAATGGTCCAGCTTAAATATTTTATAACCCAAAAACGGAAACTTCAACTGATTTTTGGAAAAGGAATGTTCCATTTATTTTTTTGATTTTTATACAGCCATAGAAGTCCGGACACTTGAGTCTGGGACCCCCAGTATATACAAAAATCTATCCGTATGTTTTCATCTAGCACAATAGAATTCGTGAAACCTTATCTGCAATTACCTCGCAGTTGTAATTGTAAAGGTGTTCGCACATAAAATGCCGCTGCCGTGCGCTGGAAACGGCTCACGTACGTGCCTTCCGTGCACATACACATAGCGCTGCCCAATCACGTGCAACCAGTCGT
>CAKNYM010046034.1:62983-90514 GCA_932195095.1 Andricus curvator
ACGACTGGTTGCACGTGATTGGGCAGCGCTATGTGTATGTGCACGGACGGCACGTACGTGAGCCGTTTCCAGCGCACGGCAGCGGCATTTTATGTGCGAACACCTTAAATCTTCGTACACTCAATATCATGGAAAGGATAAATATGAGCTGGCCTTCGAGAATTTTGACAAATGGAGAAAATAAAACAGAAGAATGTTCGGACAGTAATCAGCGTCACTATCAAAAAACATTCACTTCATAGCACGTTCTCGCACTATTTCGGTAAGGGGCTGTCCAATGCTCACTTTTCTGGGGGCTCTACAGTAGGGTGGTCCAACAATGCATTAGAATTTTTTTCTCGAATTTTTATGAATAACGCCTGGAAATTTGTTTGAATCCACACAAAAATAAATCCATTTTTCTTTGTTGAAAAAAAGTGATATTAAGAGGTGCTGCAAGGCCCACGAAGTTTAACACGTATTTCCCATAAGAAAAACAGACGTTATTATATTCAGAATCATCAATGTTAGCTGAATCGAGTTGAAACTCAATATTTCTCTTCACAATTAGCCATAGAATACGGATAAAATATTACTTTTCAAATATCACCACCATAAGTTCGTTTTATAGGATACCAATAAAACCCCATTAGTGAAAAAATGCTCATTAATGTTGACAAACATAATTGTTTAAACAATTTATTATTAATGTTAATAATATTATCATTGAATAATGCTAGAAATTGCGTTTTTTTCTGAAATTTTCAACTTTTTGTTCACTTCTCTCATGTAGTGACTTAATATTTGATTTAATATAGCAAACATGATTGCCTCAACAAATTATTATTGACTATAGCTATCTTTTTCTATATTAATACTAGATAATTGCGGTTTTTTCTGAAATTTTTAACTTTATGCCCAATTTCACTTAGTGAGGTAATAATTAATGCAAGTTAATAAACATAGTTGTTTAAACAATTTATTATTGTTTATAATTATCTTCTCTGATATAAGTGCTAGAAACTTGTGGTTTCTTTTGAAATGTTTGTCAAAAGTTAATGATAGAAGTATGCTATATTCATATTACATCATTAATATAAGTGGAGAAGAGTAGTGAGTCCTGAAAAAGTACAACAAAGAAGTGAAAATATTCGCCTACCCCAGCATAGTCCTACCGACGCGACGTCGTTTCTGCTGCTACGCAAGCTAAATCGTTTGGTGCCGTTGTACTCCCCGATCCGAGTATACGCCGTTCATTTCAACTTACTGCAAAGGTGGTTATTCCTAGCGCTTTACTATAAACGTAGAATGTTATACACCGGTAGTAGAACTGATAGTCGAAAATGTTTTGTAATGAAATATCAGCCAAAACGCGATAGGGGTTAATTGACCCCAGCCGGTAACAGACTATAGAAAGTCGATTTTTTTAAAGTGCGTATCCAATATTTCCGCAAAAATTGTCAAATACTCCTATTTATAAATAATTGAAAGTCACGAAACGCTATCTCTCTGCAAGCTACCGCTGCGGAGATTTACCACTTTAAAAAACAAAGGGGGTCAATTGACCCCGCTCGGTACTTATAGTGTTAATCCGACTAAATCTGACATTCTATAGATAGGCAGTTTAGGTTACGATCTTCTTCCTAATTTTTCTATAATACTACTCAACTCTCCAGTGTCTCACAGTCGAGTAAACTGGGGCTCATAATGCAGCCGATTTGGGGCTTTGAAGAGCAAGTCTCTAAAAAGGTGTATTGTGCGAATCGCTAATATGTTTTTTTTATTATGCATATATACGAGTTTTGGGCCTTTCCTAAGTACGCCGCTGAGGGCGAGGATTCAGAGAGTGCAAAACTCCTGCCTAAGATTCGCGTTCAGTATTAAAAAATGTGACCAAATCTTCCCCGCTTTTAGAGAATCTGCTTGACTGAAAATGGACCAACAGCAGTGATTTCATCTCTGCGTCCTCGCGTTCAAGGTTTGGTCACTGGAGACCCTGATTTACCTACGAGATCTTATTTCCAGTGTGGAAGAAAGTCGGACGAGAAAATCTCTTATCACAAGGTCCAACAGAAAATTTTCGGTCCCTTCGGCCCGCACTGCGAAGACGGAAGCTACTTTTTTATGCTTAGCTCCTCGTTTGTTAAACGATCTCAAAGATCCTATTGATTCATATAGTTCTCAATCTGTGAGAAATTAAATGTACCAAAAATTGCGGATGGAGCCTTGAATCCGTCGATAACCTGACACGTGCGAGAAAGTTACTCACCGGCATTAAAAAGTAGTTATATCATGGTTGGTAAATAAGTTAGATTGTACAAGGTTAGGTTGTAAAGCAGGTCAGCTGAACCTCGGCCTTTTATATCCACTCGTCTATCTCTTTCTGTAAGCTAATCCAGATATTTCGTGGAAATATAAAAAATACCTATTATTATTATTAGTATTAAAAATATGTACAAAACTTATATTAGATTGAAATGATATGAAGTAAGTGTAATTTGGAGAAAATGACCTTTTTATTCGGAGACATTACAACATTTTCACATTTATATTGTTTTTTCATTAAATCTAACGATTTTGTTGTGGCAAAGGTGCCATCTGTTTAACTTGTACGTCTAATATCAGGTGGTGAACGAGGAACAATTTAAAATCAAATCCTTTGAATTTACGATTTTAAATACAAAAACCTAAAAATAAATATTTTTATAGATACACGTTTATTTTCCAGCCTGCTGGCCTTAAAAAATTGACTTGCTTACACTTCCATTTTCTACAGAATTTTCTTAAAACTAACCCTTAAAAACTAACATCCATTCATACCTTATCTCTAAGACCGGACGCTCTTATCGCCTTGCCTCATTGAATCTATTTACTTTGTGGTGGTGGCGGTCTAGGATTAAAAGCTCTACTTCCATTAGTAAATAATGGTAAAGTATTTATTGGGGTTGGACGAGCGTTCTGTTGGGGCGGAAGAACAATCTGTTGCGGTGGAGACAGTTGACGTGGTCGAAGAAAATGTTCACTTTTTGGCGGTATCTTCAAATCAGCACCTATTTTTTAAAGAAAAAAATGAAATTTATTATGTTTTTCTAGACTGAAAAAGATCCGTGAGTAATTTGAACAATTTTGAGTCAGAAATAAATATTTTTCAAATAACTTTAAAATTCTAAATTTTTTATTAAATTAAACGTTATTGTTTAAATTTTAAGTTTTTTAAACTAAACAATTCTAAAGGTTGAGCTTCCAAAATTAAACAGTATAAAATCAAAGGTTTTGAACAGTTCATGCTTTAAAATGCAAAAACTTCAAAAGTGAATATTTTTATATTGCAATATTTTTAAATCATTAAAAGTATCACATCCCTGGCGGACTGGTTGAACGCAAGTGTTACGCTGCAGCGTAACCATAAAGTAACCCTAAAGCAATCTTAAAGTAATCTCGAATTATAATGAATAAAAGAAACTAAATAAATATCTAAATTGTTGTAATTATAATTGTACGTTAAAAGGTAATGCCATAATTGCACTAAGTTTATTTTTTAGCGTTAGAAATTAAAAAAAAAAAGTTGCTGTCATTGAAGTCTGCTAAATGCGACTTTAAGCGCATCTGTGTAGATCTGAGTAGATGCGCTTGAAGTCGCCTCTAGCAAACCTTCAATTACAGCCACTATGTTTTTTTAATTTCTAACGCTAAAAAATACACTTCTTGCAATTACGGCATTACCTTCTAACGTAAATTTTAACGTACAATCATAACTGCAACAATTTATATATTTATATTGTTTCTTTTATTCATTATAATTCGAGATTACTTTAAGATTACTTTAGGGATACTTTGTGGTTACGCTGTAGCGTAACGCTAGTGTTCAGCCGGTCCGCCAGGGAAGTTTCAATATTGGTTTCAAATTCAAGATTTAAAAAAAAATTAAGTTAGTTGTGTTAGTTTATAAGTCATTTAAATGTACTAGAAATCAAACATGATACAAAAGAAAAGAACTTCAGAATAAATATATGGTATTTTTGTATTGTATATAATTGTTCTAAAAATTATGAATTTAATGACTGAATAATAGCCTGCACGGAGAAAAATGGAAGGTCATTTTAGCCATACAGATGTGCAGACAGACTATATTGCAGGGTCAACTATAGGACAGCCCTTGAAGATGGCTAAAGCGACTATCTCTAGAAGGTTAAAACAAGAGGTTTAAAT
The DNA here is from genome assembly GCA_932195095.1 of Andricus curvator. Taxonomy (NCBI): domain Eukaryota; kingdom Metazoa; phylum Arthropoda; class Insecta; order Hymenoptera; family Cynipidae; genus Andricus; species Andricus curvator. The sequence continues at coordinate 67,172 of CAKNYM010046034.1, forward strand.
CGATCATCTCACAGTGTCGACTTGGTCATCTAGGACGGTCGACTCAAGCGTCAAGGAAAGTCGAACCGATCATGAGAGATGGTGGAACTGATCATTATAAATGGTCGAATCGCTCATCATAGAAGGTCGATTTGGTCATATCAGATAGTCGACTTGATCTCCTCGCACAGTCGACCTGGCTATCTTAAGGGATCGATTTGATTATCCTACATTATCTATATTTGTTGTCCTTTTCCTACTTATTCCAGTCTCTCTCTTATAAGAGACTGGAAATTATAAAATTAAGTGGAACCTATAAAACCTGAAAATGTATATGAAATACATGAATTCTGAAAGCATTTTTTATTCTTTGTGGAGATTCCGGTGTATGAGACATAATTTGATATGCAAAAACAGTGCAAATTCACAATATATTTTTTGGAGCACGAAAGGCTAAGCACACGGTACGGTGTCACACTGAATTGTAAGATTTCAAACATTGAAGTGAATTCATAAACCAATAACCCAAATCTCGTTACTTTCTGCATCATCAATGAATGCTAAAATTTTTTGCACGTTTTCAGTTTGAAACGACACGGTGACAACAAATTGATAGCTGAACGTCCAGTTACGCCTTTATCCTAAATCCCTTGGAAGCATCAAATTTGACGTTCTCTCTTATGCACTTCACTCTCCACGCATATTCGAAATATCAAAAAGCAGTTTAAACTTATTCAAAATATGTTTAAGTTCAATAAACAGCAAATGTGACGCTGAACGGCTCAATGACATTCACTCACTCCGAAATTGCTCTGAATCACGGTGCTCACAACTCTCGTATCCTTTCACACTGCATCCATCGCGCCGACAACCGGATTGGTTGAGGTTGGCGCGCTAATTTGAAATGATGAAATGTGAAAAGCAATTCTAAACAGCAAATAATAAGAGTAAAGTTATTAAAAATAGTTCTTTGCTCACAAGAAGGACTTGTAAAGTAAAATTTAAATTATTTATTAGATTTTTTCCTAAAAAATAAATGATAGATTTTAAATTTTTAAGAAAGGAATATATTTTTCCCCTTAAATATGAATTTACAATAATTCCTAATATTCTTATGCACTTTACATTTATTATTTGTTGTGAACATTTGACTTATATATTTATTCATTTAAACAATAAACACGCCAACGGTAACTAATCAGGTTGGCCATCCGTGATGGGTCATTTGCTCTTCCGTGGATGGTCGAAATGAGTGAAAACAAGATGATCGTATTGACCATGCCGAAAGGATACTTCGATTATCCCTGATAGTGAGTCTGACCTTATTAGAACACTCAGACTGGCCATAAAATAAGAGTCTCTCTGACTATGTCAAAAAAATTCTGAAAGGCTCTTTAGACCATCTAGAAGAATGGACTGGCTCTCTAAATTTTGACCCTCTAACTTTGACCATCCATTTTTCTCCGTGTGGAGAATAATGACAATCTGAATGATCTTATGACCGAATCCATTTCAGAACAGGCAGATTCAACACCTGAAGTCGCAAAATCTATCGGGGACGAAATATGTTCTTGTTTGTAGGAAACGAGGCGACACGTATTTTTCCAATTTGCGAAAAAAATGTTCTACCAAGTTATGCGTATTTTTTCAAAAATCGTTTTCTTTCTGATTCCGATAGCGTTCATTGTCTGCTTCCGAAATTAGCCGGAAATTTTGAAGAAGATTCAATATTCAACATTTCTTTTGCGATATCTCTTAACGTTTACGATAAAAACTAAAAAATTATATTTTTAGGAAAAAAACATTCTCCCGACCTCAACAATGGTTTAGCGCGCATACAACTGATAGAAGGTCTTCCTTATATAAGCAGCAGCTGTAAAAAATATAGCAAAAAAATAAAAAGCTAGGGTTTTCCAGAAAATCTTTGTCTTTTTTTTCAGAGATTCGAACGAAATTAAGGGACATTTTCTGATATTTGCCCATTATTTCTGTAAACTCAATATAATTTACCTAAAAACTACGCTAAGTGTAAAAAATTACTAAATAATAATGCAGATACGGAGGCAGAATGTAAAAATTGTGTTTCTTCAAAGTTTTATGACGAAAGAAAGAAAATATTATTAACACATAATTTTCATATTATGTCTTCGTAGCCTCATTATCTTTTGATACTGTTTTAGACTGAGCTTAGTTTTCAGCTAAATTATTTTTAATTTGCCGAAATAATTGGCAAATATCCAAAAATGTCCCTTAATTTCGTTCGAATCCCTGATTTCTGTCATCAAATTGAAAAAATATATAGTTTCTGCAAAATCATACCTTTTTTATTCTTTTCAATATTTTTGAAAAGTTTCTGCTAATAGAAGAAAGGCACTCTATCAGCTGTAAGAGGGCTAAACCATTTTTGACGCTCGCTGGTTTTTTCCCCTAAAAATATAATTTTTTAATTTTTCTCGTAAACGATACAAGATATCGCAAAGAGCAAGATGTATTTTACGAAGAACTTTTTTAGACATGAAAACCTTTATCTGAACATTTTTTTTCTTATCTGTCCTTATTTGTGAGAAAGATGAGAAAATTCGACTTTATGAAAAATCTTTCCAGGAAAATCTTTTTTTAATATTCTCCGTAAAACACAGCACAAACTTTAATACGCATAACTTCTTAAAATTTTTTTTATTGCAAATCGGAACAATACGTAGAGCAAAATTTTCTCTAAAACGAAAATATTTCGTCCACGAGAGATTCTACTTCTTCATGTGTAGAAACTGCCTGATTTTAAATGGATTTGGTCTTATGTTTTTTTAAATCAAAAGTACCAATTTTCAACTAACAACACTAACATGACATATCAAAAAATTGTTCTAAAAGTGTAAAACTTCATTGAAATCTAGTATATCGATATTTTCGGTAAAACCGTTAGATTAACATACAATTGCACTAACATGTTTAGTCTTCTTCGAAATCTAAAATTCTTCACTGAAAGTACCGACTTCCTTTGTAAAACCGTAACATAATCGAAAATTGTTAAAAGATTTTAAATCTTGTACAAATTATAATTTTTTTTTCATTTTCAGCTATTTTTCGATGTAAACAAAAATTATTCAAAACTTATGAATCTTCTTTGAAATCTGAGGATTTTTCAATGACTTTCATTTTCGACAAAAAATACTAAGCCAATGCGAAATCGTTCAAGCTTGTAAGTTCTATTATTTTACATAAAAATCATTGGATTAAAATCTAACGATTTTTTATTTAAAAATACAAATTTCAGGTAAAACACACATACTTAACCTAAAGTTTTTGAAAAACTGTAATAATAACAAATTTCTTGTAAAAAACGTAAACATAATATGAAACAGTTCGACAATTGCAAATATTTTTCAAACTATAATGATTTTCCCTTAATAATATCAATTTACGGTAAAAAAGCGCTAACAAAACTGAAAAACGTAATTTTGAAAAATGTTTAATTTTTGAAGTCTAATCATTCTCATAAAAAAAAATTTTTGATGTAAAATGGGAATATTGCCTTAAATTATTGACAATTGGGAATCTTGGTAATAATTTTGTTTAAAAGTGCTAACTTTCAGTGAAAAAAACAACTAAAACAACCGAAACTATTTAAAAGTTTAGAGTCTTCTTCGAAACTTAATGATTTCATATTAAAATTCTTTTTGAAAAATCCCAATTTTCAGTGAAAAGCAAATGTTACTCAATTCACATAATGGGGTCGTGCATAAACTACGTTACCAATTTTTAGCAAAGTAGCGTAGCCGTTGGCTAAACATGGATTTCGCGTTTATTCTGCATGTTTTCGACCAAAAAAGATGACTTCAAATTCAATAGTTAAACTTTCATCAAAAGAATTACACTTTCAAAGATTAAAACTTAACCAAAAATAGTTGCATTTTCAATCTAAAAGGACGAATTTCCGAAAAAAAGAGTTGAATTTTTCACCGAAAAAGATGACTTTAACAAAATAGTTGAATTTTCAGAAAAATTATCAAACTTTGAACAAAATAACGGAATTTTCAAACTACAGAGATGATTTTTTTAACAGAAGACGAATCTTCAACAAAGTACATGAATTTTCAAATAAATAGTTTCATTTGGAACCAAAAAAAAGATTTTAACCAAAAATGCAAGTTATTTTTTCAGTTAACAAAAAATAAATTTTCAACGAAAAGAATTTGCAATCAGTGGAATTTAACGAAAAAAGACCAATTTTTAACAAAATCATTTGAATCCCCAACCGAATAGAGAATTTCCAACAAAGAAGATTAATTTTCTGCTCAAAAAGACAAATGTTCAACAAAAAAGTTAAGTTTTCAAAACAAAATTCGATTGTTTAGAAAACAGTAGACTTTTAAACCCGAAGAGATGAATTTTAAACAAGAAAGTTAATTTTCAATCAAGAAATATGATGTTTCAACCTAATGAGCAAGAAAGATAACTTTTTAACCAAAAATGGAATCAGTATATTTTTAGTTCGAAAACTCAATTTTCAACAACAACAAAATAACTTTTGAATAAGTTGAATTCAACAAAAAACGACGAATTTTCAATAAAATAATGAATTTTCTACAGAGTAGTCAAATTTTCAACTTGTGAACGATCAATTTGCAACCAAAATTGGAATAGTTAAATTTATAGATAAAAAACATTCATTTTTAACAAAAATACGAAGTTGCAGCAAAATACATGAATTTACTTGAAACTTTGCAAACATACGTATTACCGATGACAATACAAAATTCTATCAAATTCGAGGGGTAAACCACTCTAAAATCAAAAATCTGTAGACGGTGTTAAAATAAGCATAGCTTCATTCTGCTTAACACAGTGTAGCTATCGATAGAATTTTTTTGTTATGTATAATGTGTGTGAATTTCTCCGAGTCTTACTCTTCGTGACGATTCGGCTAAACTCGGAACACGTCGGGCCAGTGTATAAATCGTTTGTGTAGAACATGGGCATACGAAATAAAAAAGATTCGATTAGGGAGCGCTCACATATTACGTAACATTAAAAAGGGGGGAGGAGGTGCTTGTTTCGTGACTGTCTGTTATGTGGGCCCAGGGGGGGGGGGGGCTACTTTTTACTCGAGTACGTAACATTTTTAATCCTTCTCTAAAAAAGAACTGACAAAAATTTAAGATTTATTAATGTAAAATTTTACTATAACATTTTCAGTTAAAATAATTAATTTTCAATCAAGGAAAAGGGAACTTTCAACAAAATAGTTTAATTTTCAAACAAACTGATAAATCTTTGATTAAAAAATGATTTATCAACACAAAGTATAATAGTTGATATTTCCACCAAAAAATATTTTCATTTTCAATAAAAAAACTGCTAAACCAAAAAATACGAATTTTCGACATAAGAGTTGAATTTTTAACCAAGAAAGATTGTTCAATCAACAAAGAAAAAAAATCTTATCCGAAATGTTGTGTTTTATAATCATAAAGACGAATTAAAAAAAAAATAGTTGAATTTACAACACAAAAATATGCATTTTCTATCAAAGTAATTGCATTTTTTACTAAAAAAGACCAGTTTTTATTCAAATAAGTGAATTTTCAACTGAAAAATATCAATTTCATAACAAAAATGGAATAGCTACATTTTTAGTAAAAAAAAAGAATTAAAAAAAAAAATTTGTTAAATTTGTAACAAAAGAATTGAACTTTCAACTAAAATGATCCATCTACAATCAAAAAAAAAAAAATATATGTAATCAAATAGTTGAATTTTCAACCCAGAAGATAAATTTTCTACCATAAAAGATAAATTTTCAACAAAAAATAGAATGGTTTAATTTTCAATCAGGAAAATAAGTTTTTACGCAAATAAAATCATTTTTCAACAAAATAGTTAAATTTTCAATAAAAAAACTAATTTTCAACCAAAGAAATGAAATTTCAACCAAAAAGATTAATTTTCTACCAGAAAAGAATAATTTTCAACCAAAAAGGTTAATTTTCTATCAAAAAAGGACATTTTTTTTTAAAATAGATGAATTTTCAACTAAAAAAGTTAAATTGTTAACGAAAAATAAAATAGTTTAATTTTCAGTTAAAGAAATAAGTTTTTAAGTGAATAAACTATATTTTCAACGAAAAATTTAAATTTTTAACAAAACACATAAATCTTCTAACAAAAAGATTAAATGTCTATTAAAAAAAAAATCTAGAGAAACTTTAGATAAATTTTTAATTACAAAAGATAATTTTAAATTTTAAAAAACTAATTTTTAACGAAATAAATGAATTTTCAACCAAAAAGATTCATTTTCTACCAAAAAAGAATAATTTTTAACAAAACACATGAATTTTCAACCAAATATTTCATTTTTTAATGGAATTTTTAACCTAATAGTTGAATTTTCAAGCAAAAAGTGAATTAGTTACCAAGAAGATTAATATTCTACCACAAAATACGAAGTTTCAACAAAATACGGAAATTTTCAAAGAAATAAATGAATTTTGAACTGAAGAAGATTGATGCTCAACCAAACATTAAATAGTTAAGTTTTCAGTTTAAAAGAGAAGATTAATTTCCTACCGTTTTGAAACGATTCAAAAGTAATAAAAACTTATAAAATATTTTAGGAATTTTTATTTCAAAAAATTTCCTTAGATTTCGAAAAAGAGTAGAAGATTTATAAAAAATGTTTGAATTTGGTATGAATAAAAAATATAAAAAAAATCGAGTAGATTCAAGAAATATTTAGAAGATTTTAGAAAATATTTTAAGGAATTTGAGAGGTTTTAAATATTAAGAAATCTTTTCTAATTTTCTCAAGAATATTAAAACATTCATATTTATATAAACTTAAAAACAAGCTGATACTTATTTTCTTGTAATTAATTTCAATATTTTTATGAATAAAAAACAGATTTAAAAAGCCTTCAGTGTTACATAAAAATAATGTTTTATTTATTTCTATACAGCACTTCATCTTGAAAAACCTTTTTTTTATTTAGAAAACGTCTATTATGTTTTTAAACGTAATACAACAAATGTTACGTAACTGCGGTTAGGGGTGAGGGGGTCCGAATGAAATGTTACGGTCTGTCACATGGAGAAGGGGGGGGGGGGGGTAAATAAGTTAGAAAATAACGTTACATAATATGTGAATGCTCCCTTAGCATCAAAATCGAGGTATCAACAAACCTTTAAGGAACGGTTCTTAGCTTGTAAGGAAAAAATCATCCGAGAAGCTATTGGACTGGGCACTTCGAGCGATACTAGCGACAACGAGCTTATCGCTAGCTTACAAGAAAGATAGAGTAACTTCAACGTTACGAATAATGATCGCCTCTTGCGTTGATGTTATTCTAATAGGCTCATAAGAGAGATTCCTTATTTTAGTTACTTTAGCGTCACCAATATCGAAAAATCAGAGCACAGCGTCCATATAACACAGAGCGTGATTTCGCTGATTTGAGAGTGGTTTACCCCTCGATCAAATTTAGATCAAAAAACTTTCAAACTAAAAAAATGTGTTTTTTACAAGCTCTTATTTTACTTGATGTGTGGGTATGTTTGTAAAAGTCGATCCTTGCATTTCAATTTGACACACATCCGCATATCGAATCGAGTTTAATACGTATTTCCTGTCACAATACAAAATTCGACTAAATTTAAGTTTTGAAAAATGCAAATGCATAGTTATATTATGTAAATTTGAGTTTCCACGACTCCCCATTCAAACGCCCCCCACCCACCCACCTTCCCAAAAAAGGTTTCTATTACTTTTAAAAAACGCCAAGAATGTGGATGTCAAAGAAAATGTATCAGTGTATGTATGTGTACATGTATGCATACAGGAAGTGTATATGCGTCCAGCAACAAGCCACGTCCTCTTTTCTATTCCAGATTAACATAGAAAATTATTTATTTTTTATTTTTAATGTCAGTACATAATTATATTAAATTTGAGTTGCCATGTCTCCCCCTTTTAACGCCAGGCCACCGTGCAAAAAAATTTCGAATTAATATGTAAATGCCAAAACGAAATCTTCCTCAGAAATAAATAACAAGTTGATAAATAAGAATGACATTACAGTTTAAACAATCCTATTAATAATATATAATATTTTATTTAAATGATTAAATTTAATATATTAAATTAAAAGAATCATATAGTTGACTAAACAGAATATTCTTTAATACCATATATTATAAATATAAATATATATATGTATGTATGTATGTATGTATGTATGTATGTATGCATATGAATATTCAGTAAAATCACACTGTAAGTTTTCTTCGACCGTTTTCTTAAATAACGTAGTCATTCTTCATGAATAAATTAATTAATTACGTTCACATAAAAAGGCAGTAGATTCGGATGTTGAAGAATCATAATTTATTTGTCATATCGCATCAACGTATGTTTCGACCTTATTGCAGGTCTTCTTCAAAGGTAATTATCACCTGTGGCGATATTGATAAATCCATAAAACATTTCATTTCAATTGTTTATATTCTATTCAATTTGGAGTAAAATTTAGTTAAACCAAATTGTGGTTTTCTTTTTTATATTAAAATTTTATCTTTATTTAAGTATGACATGAGCTGTCCTGTTTTTTATAGACTTTATTAAGATTGAAATTGAAACCTCAAAAATTTATAGAGGCTTCAATAAGTATACCATTAAGCCATTTTCCTTTCAGGGTAGGCGTGACACTACCCGATTTGGGTAGTGTTTCTAGGTGGATAGTTTCTTGTAGTAGTAAATAACTACAAGTGTGGGCTCACCACACCCACGATATGCCAACAGCACGCAGTATTCTCGAATGGTCACCCATCCAAGTACTAACCGCGCTCAATGCTGCTTAACTTCAGTGGTCTGACGAGAACTGGCTTTTTCAGCGTGGTATGGCCGTTGGCCATATATATATTATATATATATATTTTATATATATTTTATATATATTTATTTTCGGTTTCGATTCGTTTGGAATAGAACCGAAGGGCCTGAGACAAAGCCACCGAACGCGTCCTCGGGTTGCGGATAGAGGGTCCCTGTACCAAGGGTTTCTGCTGAATATGGTTACAATAATTAATAAGCAGTCGCGGACAATTGTCCAGGGATGGTCCCGAAGAAATAACTCCTAAGCGAAGGCGTAACAACCGTGCAGAAAGTTGAATGGCACCTGGGTTAGGTGTCTCAAACGGTGACTCTGGGATACCGGGCGACCTCTCAGAGTATCAGCCTTATCCTTGCACGCGGGGCTCTACAATGAAACCACCAAAACACCAAAATGTTGTAGATGCGGTTCAAGACAATCGAACGCGCAGAGCACCCGACAATGGGTCGGCAAACAATGCCGATCAGCCTAGAGTTCGGGGTGCTGAAAATAATTTAGATGGAAACACGACGATGAACCGGCGAAACGCCCACATTGAGTGGACGGATCAACTCAGGGATGACGTGCTAGACTGCTGCGATGCCAGCATTATCCCTATTCGCGGAGGCTTTATAGCGCGTATGCACACTCTGTGGTGCCAGAAACACACAGAGCTTCAGCACGTTTCGCATCAGTCTTTGCCAAATCAAGCCGTCAACCTCCGGAAAAATGGATATGTACGCGGAGCGCTTCCCCAACCGCTGCTGGATCAAGCTGCAGACGAAGATGAGGAAGCGACATTGAGACCAACCGCAGAAAGCAGGCACCTTCTGAGAGATGATCGCAATTTCATTACAAGAAGGAACATTAACATGCAAGTTCCCTCTGAGGAGGAATGTCCATCAATCACTGCCGAAGAGGTGAAAAAAGCACTTAGAGGCAGGAAGAACTTTTCCGCTGCTGGACCAGATTGTATCAAGAACTTTTGGTGGAAGAAGTTTACTTTTACACACCAACATTTGGCCCGCATATTCACCTCATATTTAAAGTCGGAGATGCCCATTCCGCAGTGGCTGGTGTTAGGACGCACTATACTCCTGCCAAAAAAGGCAACTTGTCCAACCCAGAGAATTACAGGCCAATAACTTGTTTGAACACGCTGTATAAGATCTTTACAGCTGTCCTCAACCACATGATTGTTGCACGAATTGAGCCTGTCTGTAGAGAGATGTACGAACAACGTGGCTCGAAAAAAGATGTAGCAGGCTGCCGAGAGAACCTGCTAATTGTCAGGTGCGTCTGCAAAGACGCAACAGCCAATCAGCGCGTCCTGTCAATGGCCTGGATTAACTACCGGAAAGCTTTCGATTCAACCTCTCATAGACTTATCATCTGTCTGTTGGAAAGCTTGAAGGTACATCCACACATAGTGAGATGCATAGAGAGATTGATGCCTCTTTGGAAAACTAGATTTACTATCTCATCTAGAAATTATCGTGTGACAACGAACAACGTCACCTTCCAGAGGAGCGTCTTTCAAGGTGATACCATGAGCCCTTTGCTTTTTTGCATCACACTTCTGCCTCTATCCCGGGCACTACGAAATTCTCCTGGATACCTCTGGCGACACTAATCAGCGCGAACATAAGGTCACTCATGTTTTTTATATGGATGACCTGAAGATCTATGCCTCTGGTAAAAGCAAACTTCAAACTGCTATAAATATTGTCAAGAACTACACAGGAGAGATTGGGATGGACTTTGGCTTGGACAAGTGTGCCAAAATTCATCTGAAGAAAGGAAAGATTACTGGCGTTCCCAAGGACCCTGAGCTTGTGGATATAAGTGTTATCAGACATCTTAATACTGGAGAGACCTATACATAAGGGGCGTGCCTCAAAACCGCATTCAGGACGTAATATCAGTGAAGGAGTCTCTCCGAAGCAGATACAAGCATCTTCTTCGACAGATTTGGTCTTCCAATCTGTCGGCGTTGAACAAGGTATCTGCGACTAACATGCTTGCCGTCCCGGTTCTACTCTACTCGTTTGGGGTAGTTCAATGGACGAAGAACGAGCTTAAGGCCCTTGATGTCATTACACGTAAGATCATGCATATGCATAAAAGCTTGCATATCAATTCGTCAGTTCCGCGATTATATATTTCACGCCGTCAAGGCGGACGCGGACTTCTTAATCTCCAGTGTCTTCATAACCGGATTGTTCTAAGTACAGCTTACATCGTTGCGAATGGCAGAGATCCTCTCCTAAAGATGGTCAGGAACCACGAGATGATTGGCGAAGGAGCGTTCCTTTACCAAGCCGCGGAGCAAGCGGCCGAGACCCTTGGCCTGAATTTTAACATCAGAAGTGAGGAAAGTGCATTACTTCATCTAGATGCTTCACTTCTAAAAACCAAAGTGAAGAAAGCAGAAGTTGAAAATTTTCACCAAGAGCTACTCGACAAGAAAATGCACGGAAACTTTCACAGAAATGTAGAAAAACAGTCCTTGTCGAAGGAGCAAACTTTTGCTTTCCTCAAATCATCAGGGCTTAATTCAGGTACAGAGGGTTTTATTTTTGCATGCCAGGACGGTGTCATTTCCACCTTAGCATACCGTGAGCGCATTTTATGTCAAGAAGTTCCCAGTGATAGGTGCCCTAAGAGTGCTTTATTACCATCTTTGTCGCTCTTACGGCGTTGGCCGCGACCCTGCCCTGCCGAACGCTCCAAAGGAGATAGAGTCGATTGTCCGAAACGATAAGTGCCAAATTTTCTGGAACTATGATTTTCGGGCAGCAGTCTCCTTTGGGCACTCGAGGCCTGACATTGTTCTCCAAGACTTCGAGAAACGAACTATATTCGTGATCGAATTCTCGGCTCCGTCCGAATACAACATCACTGCAAAGGAGAAAGAAAAAGAGGAGAGATATCAAGACCTTAAAAGAGAGCTACAGCGACTGTAATCAAAATATTCGGTACAAGTAATTGCCTTTGTGATAGGGGCTCTCGGCGGTGCGAAACTGTCACTGGTTCGTAACCCCAAAAGCCATACCCGCGTGCCAAAAATATGCCAAGGCACTTGCGAGATGGATGCAGAAACCTGTCATCCTTGGGTCTCTTCGTGTCCTCAAGACACACGAGGGTTTCGCCGGCCTGTCCTTGTGATTTCGTCGTTGCCTATGACCACCAGCTACAAGCTATTCACTGGCATCCTCAAAGAGAGGATATTAACATCTATCAAGCCGGTATGGAGTGCAATAGTTGAACAACGTGGATGCAAGAGAGGGCTGGCAGGTTGCAGGGAGAACCTGTTAATAGACAGGTTTACTACCCAGGACTCGATCAGGTATCGACACAATCTGCCCATGGCTTGGATTGACTACCGTAAGGCATTCGATAACACGAACCACGAGCTACTTATTAAACTCTTTCAGTGCCTGGAGGTGCATCCAAAAATTGTGAGATGCATAAAAGAGCTTATGCACTTATGGCGGACAAGATTTGTCATAAAATCTGACAAAAGACAAGTAGCTACAAGCTATATCATATATAAGAGGGGGGTCTTCCAAGGAGACTCTCTAAGTCCGATACTTTTCTGCATCTCCCTCTTGCCTCTATCCATTGTGCGCCGAGCAAAAGCTCTGGATACCTATGTGGTCCGCCGAACAGAAGAAAATATAAGGTCAACCACCTTTTATACCTGGACGACCTTAAACTCTTTGCTTCCTCGAAAGAGGACCTTAACATCCTTGTGGAGGCGGTAAATAGGAGAGATAAACGTTTATTTTTTGGCCTGCTGGCCTTAAAAAATTGACTTGCTTACACTTCCATTTTTTACAGAATTTTCTTACAACTAACCCTTAAAACTAACATCCTTCCACACCTTATATCTAACGCCGCTCGCTCTTATCGCATTGCCTTCCTCGCTTCGCCTCGCCTCGCTCGCATGTCCCTACTTTCTTGCTTGCCTCGCATTACCAAACTCTGCCTCCGCGACTAATACCTAATACTTATCTACTATTTACAATATTTACAATTACTTATATTTACTTCCTCCTCTATTTACAATCTTTCCTTCTCCATTCCTCTTCCTCCTTCCTTCTCTTCTTCTCCATCTTAACCAATACTCCCTTCACCCATGCTACTGCCCTTTTGTCCCCCCTTTCATGCATCAATACCTCCATGCTTATCCCACTCCTTTCCACCTCCACGCACTCCTCCAACCAGTGCTCCACTCTTGCCTTCCCCTTCCCACATAGTTCACACATCCTCTTTTCCCTAGCGAGCCAGAACCTATTGAAACCCTCCATGCAACCACATCTCATCCTCGCTATAAGCTCCTGACTTCCTTTCTCTCCTTTCTCACACAAATATTGCGCTCTCGCCTTTGGCATAATCCACACATAGTTCCCATTAAACCTTGTCTCTCTTATTCTCTCTTCCCCTGCTGTCTTCTCTCTCTCCATGCTGTTTTTCTTAACCAACTTATATACCTTCCTTCCTTCCTCATGCATCCTTCTCAATTCATCCATATGCAGTCCATTCGTTCTAAAATACCTTTCTCTTTCAACCTCCATCTTCCCTCCCCCTCTCCTGTTCTCCTTCTCCCACCAACACTCCCTAACCAGCTTACTTCCCCCCTCTTCCAAAAATTTCTCCTCATATTTACACGCTCGACTCCCCGCTAGAATCCCTACACTCGTTCTCCCCGTCTCCCTCCTGACAATATAATTAGGCGTGTTCCTTGCCAACCCCAGTGTCCACTTTACATACCTCTCCTGTATCCTATTTACCTCTTCGCTTTCCTTCCACCCCCACACCTCTACTCCATACAATAGCACACTCATCACTAGTGAGTCAAACAATTTCATTCTCCTTCCAAAATCATCTGCGAATAACTTCTTTCCCAACCCCCACACCTGCCTCATCACCACATTTGCCCTCCTCACTCTCTCTTTTATGTGACCATCCACTCCGCCATTCCTCCGAAACAAGAAGCCCAGGTACACAAACTCTTTCACCGCCTGCACCGCCTTTCCCTTCCACTTCCACTCCCCTTCCTTATCCCTTCCACCTCCTTTTCTGAAAACCATAACCTTGGACTTTTCCGCATTCAGTTCTAACCTGTTCTTATCCAGGTATCTTCTCAACCTCTTCATCATTTCCTTTAAGGCCTCCTCGCTTTTTGCCAACAATACTATGTCATCTGCATACGCTAGCGACCAAATTCTAACCCCTCCTATCCTGACTCCTCCTACCACTCCGGCCTCCAGCTTACTTTCCATATCCGCAATTAAAATCGCAAAAAGCGTCGGGCTAAGCGGACACCCTTGTCTTAACCCCCTATCCATCCAGAATCCCTCCGAAATCCCCTGTCCTCCTCTTACCTTATCTTTGGTTTCTTCATATATCTCCCTTACCCTCTCGATCAGGCCTCTCTCCACTCCCCTCTCCTGCATCGCCTCCCACAACCTTCCCCTATCTACCGACGGAAACGCGCCTTTTAGATCCACAAAAAACGCGTACACTCTCGATCCCTTCTTCGCTAATTCTCTATCCACCACGTGCTGCAGAACGTAGATATTGTCGATAGTACTCCTACCTGCCCTAAAGCCCGCCTGCGTCTCTGGCAATATTCCTTTCCCCTCGACATCCTTCCGCAGCCTCTCCGCTACTACCATCGCGTATACTTTATACGCCGTATTCATTAGCGTAATCCCCCTATAATTTTCCTGCCTATCCCTCTCTCCTTTCTTATACAGAGGCACTATTAATCCTTCTCTCCACCCTCGTGGGAATCCCTCCCCCCTCCATACTTTCTTCACTACCTCCTTCAGCCTCTCCCTAACCTCCTGTGTACTAAACAGCCATGCTTCGTTCTCTAGCCCATCCAGCCCTGCTGATTTTGACCTTTTTAACTTCCTTATCTGTTTCTCTATCTCCTCGTCATTCAACTCCTCCATCTCTGCCTCCCCCGTTCTTCTACTCCCATCATCTCTCTTCCTTGAATCTGAGCCCTGAAATGATTCTTTAAAAAACTCCCTCCACTCCTCACTCCCTATCTTGTCGCTTATCCCTACTCTACGCTTCCTAAACCTATTTATTATCTTCCAGACGTCCCCTTCTGTCTTAACATTTCCTAACTCCTCCTCCATCTCTTTCTCCTTTTCCTGTTCTTTCTTCTTACACATCAATCTAAACCCCTTCCTCATTTCTACGTACTCCTCCCTTTTCGCAGTACCCTCTTTCCACTTCTTATACTTCCTCTTCACCTTTCTTTTCATCTTTTTACATTCCCTATCCCACCACGGCTTCACCATTCCTTTCTTCTTCTTTTTGAATACCTTCTTTTGCACGCACCCTTTCACTTTCTCTTTTAAATCCTCCCATATCTCTTCCACCGTCTCCCCTTCGAAGCGTACCTTCCCTAACTGCTCCTTATATTTCTCTATCGCCTCCCTCGTCCAGCTAACCCTCTCCCCCGTCGACACTTCTTCCCCACCTTGCCTTCCGCCGTTCTCACCCCTTATCCACAACCCTAATGGCTGATGGTCTGATTCTACCCTCCCTTCTACTGCGAATCTCTCCATCTCCTTCCACCCTTGCATATTCATAACTACATAATCTATTACCGATACCCCCACCTTACCTACGTATGTGTATTCTCCCTCTTCGTCCCCAGTTGCCATACCATTTGCCACCGCCCAGCCTCTATCCTCCATCCAGTCCCTTAGAATTTCCCCCTCCTTATTTATTAACCTATCCTTTGAGTTCCTTTCGAAGCTCTCCCCTTCCCTGTAAAGGCCCCCTTCCCTCCCCATCCTCGCGTTAAAGTCCCCACCCAGTACCACCATACCCTCTTCTCTTTCACCTAACAGGTCTTCCACCCTTTCTTTAATTCTTTCCATCCCATCCTTATTGTACACTGTCACAAACTTACACATTACCCCTCCTATCTTTACTTTCCTCATTTGCACTCCCTCCCCCTCTACCTCTCCGTGAGCTTCTTCCTCTAATCCATCTCTAATCCCCGTTATAATTCCCCCACTAGCCCTTCCTTTCTTCTTCACTCTGACCGCCTCCTGGAGTCTCCACCTATACCCCCTTGGCAGCTTTGGCTCTATTCTATCCCATTCCTTTCTTTCCACCCACGTCTCTACCAGTCCTACCACATCAAATTCCTGGATATACCTCCAGAACTCCTCATCCTTCTTCTTTACCCCTGCTACGTTCCAGTAAAGCACCTTCAAAACTCCTCTACCCTGCATTACCCCCGCCCCCCTACTTCCTACGAAACAAATTCCCCTGCACTTCCTTCAACACCTCTTTCTCCTCGTCCCACACCCACATTTTCTCGTCTATTTTTATTTTCCGATATCCTACCTTCGCTGATCTCCCTTCACTCCTCTCCCTCCTAGCCTTGTCGTACAGCATTCTCTGTACATCCCTTTCCTTTCTCGTCAAATCGTGATCGATGAAAACTTCCTTATCCTTTATCCTATTTTTATTTCTCAATACCCCCAATTTTTCTTCCCAGCTCTCCAACTCCACAACCGCCACTTCTTTCTCCTTTCTCCCCTCCAACTTAACTTTCCCTACCCTGCCTTTATTCCACCCTATGCTCTGTAGCAGCGCTTCCACGCCCTCCCTTTCTTCCCCGCTCTTCATCTTCAACCCTCTTATCACAATATTATTTCTCCTGTCTGCCTTCTCCTTTCTCTCCATTCTCAACTCCATTGCCCTTATCCTTTCCCTATCCGCCCTCTCCTACTTTTCATTCCTACGCTCTCCCACTTTCTCTTCTATCATATTCCCTACCCTCTCCCAAATACCTTTAATCTCGCCCCCGCTACCCCCGACTCCTATTTCCATTTCCGTCCTGCCCTCCACCTTCTCAAGCCTTTTTTCCGTCCTTTCTTTCCACGCCCTAATCTCCTCTTCCATCTGTTTTATTTTAACTTCTTTTTCTTTTCTTTCCCTCTCTAACCCATCTACTCTCTCTCTCTCAGCTCTTTCACCTCCCTTTCCCATTTCTCATCTCTGATTCGCAGGTCTTCCCTCATACCTTCCATCTGCTCCTTGGTCCCCCTTACGTCCTCCCTCAGCCCCCTGATCTCGCCTAACAACATCCCGAGAGCCTCCTTTTCCAACATCCCCTCCATTTTTTTGGGGGGTGACCTCGGTGTTATCCCGCTTTTTTTAAACGGGCTCTCGACCTCGCTTTTCTCCGGACTCTCTTGGCTGTCTCTCTTCCTTTTCAAGAGATCCTCCCCGTCACTTGCGCTTGACGCTCTCTCCCTTACCTTCTCGCTTCCTTCGTTGCCACCGTCCCGATTTCTCCCTCTCCCCGACGCACCGCTCGACACCGGGCGACGCGTTGTTGGCCGTCGTGGCTTGTGGAAAATTCCCTCCCCGTCGGTTTCACTACCAGCACTGCCAGTACTCTCGCTGCCCACCTCCCGCTCTACCGCCGGTAAATGGGATCTATCCATGCAGTAACTGCCGCAACCAACAGATGTCTCTGCAAAATGTTGGCGTCTTTCGCCGCCAAATTTTCCTTTTTTTTCCCCCCTTTTTTTTCAATTCCTCAGTCCCTGCAGACACCCCTTTCTCTCCCTTAGCATCCCCTAACTTTTCGAGAACCACCCTTGAACCCTCGAAAGCCCAGGACTCCTGACCACGACCTCCCCCGATTACTTGCCAACCTAACCTCACTTTCCCTATCCAGCTAGATACCACCTCCCACCCACGCTGAAACTCACTTTTTATCTCCCCAATTCACCCCACACAACCCTACTCACCTCCTCGGCTTCCACCCTCACACTCCACTCACACCTTCCACACAAATTCCGTAAAATTCTCTCTCCACCTGTCACTAAACACGTTCTCACTTTCGCCACCAACATGCAAGTCCCAGGCGGTAAATAGGTACTCTAAAGCGATTGGCATGAGCTTCGGACTGGACAAGTGTGCCTGCGTCCACATACACCAAGGAAGACTAGAAACTACATCATCGCGTGACGATCAGGATGTCCAACTCATAGGCGGAAATACCATTCAAGATCTTGGTATTGGAGAAACATATACATATCTTGGAATACCGCAAGCGGAAACCTAAAATGTGCGTGTGTTAAAAACACCCCTTGGAAAATGGCATCGCCAAATTCTCAGAAAAATGTGGGCGTCCGAATTATCTGGAAAGAATAAGATCCAGGCGACCAATATGCTGGCCGTTCCTGTACTGCTCTACACGTTTGGTGCAGTAAAATGGAACGTCGATGAGTTGAAGCAACTTGACCGAAGCACACGCAAGATGATGACGATCCATCGAAGTCATCATCCTAGATCTTCCGTACCTCGAATATACCTCCCTTGAGATAAAGGGGGTAGAGGCTTGCTAAGCTTAGAGTGTCTTCATCGAAGAACGGTTCTGGCTACAGCCTGCTCAGTTCTAATTAGCACAGATTCCCTCATGCAACTCGTACATCAACATGAAGTTGTCAATGCTGCGGCGTTTCTATACCGTGCTGCAGATAGGGCCGCAGAGGAGCTTGGCCTCCTATTTGATTCCAGCGACACTACACATGGCCTAGCATCACTAACACCTTTGGTGCTCAAAAGTCGTGTACCGGAAGCTGAACATACGCTTCTACTAAGATAACATGCTGACAAGCCCCTTCATAGTAAATTCTACGGCATCATACGTAGGGAAGTGCTCTCGATGAGTCTGTCCAACATGTTTCTCAAATCTGCTGGATTGAGATCGGAGACTGAGGGATTTCTTTTTGCCTGTCAAGACGGCGTTATAGACACCTTAGTTCACCGTGAGCGCATAATGAATGTACCTGTAGGCGATATCAACTGCCGAGCGTGCAAGCAAGAGCCAGAAACACTTGGAGATGTTCTCAGTGGATGCTCAAAATATGCACGCTATGGGTACATAGAGAGACACAATGCGGCTCTAAAAGTGTTATATTACCATCTTAGGCACTTCTATGATTTTGATCTATTGCCCGTCTTGCCATGCGCCCAGGGGGAACTCGAGTCCGTTGTGGAGAATGATCAGTGTAAGATCTACTGGAATTTCTCATTCTCCACCACTCAACGCATCAGTCCTCCAAGATCTGAAGACCAAGATCATTTACGTGATTGAATTCTCGGCACCAGCCGATGTTAATATCACGGCAAAGGAGGAAGAAAACCGGGTGAAATATGAAGCACTTCTTTTCGAGCTGAGTAGGCTGTGCCAAGGCTACAAAGTCCATCTTGTGGTTCTCATAATCGGCTGTCTTGGAGGTAAGAAAGCTTCATTTCTTAGCCAACTCAACAAGATTCCGGCTTGCCAGCGTCAGGCTCATTCCATCGTGAACCGGATGCAAAAGGCTGTTCTTCTGGGATCACTTCATCTGGTCCGTCAACACTGTTTCTCATAACATTCTATAAAGAATGGTAGCTCTAAAAAAGTAGCTAAAGGTGAAACCTTCATCTGCAACTGTCCTGTCTGCCGCGTAAGGTCATCCGCGGCTAGAGACCTGACTCCAAGGAACATTGTTGCACGATGTTATCTCGCGTAAATTTCCCGCTCTTGCTTACCTTCTAGGACAGAAGGGGCAGAAGCGGATGACGTACACGTTACAGTTGCGTCGGGATTGGTTGCTTTAAGGAATCATGATCGTAGATTCCGGAGCCTACAATTTCTCTAATAATAATATAATAATACAGCACCTGTAGCGCACCCCGCAAATGCGGTGGAAGAGGAGGTTGATATATCCGTAACACGAGGCCATATGGACGAGCAAGTCACAGTGGGCGAGAAAGAAAAATTTCTGGACAAAACCCATAAAGTCGATATGTTTCTCTTAAATTTCATATTCACGGATTTTTGCGGTCGCTAATTACAAAAATGAAACTTCAAAATTTCAAATTTGGTGTTTTTTGCTGAAATTAATCACGAAGGGGTATTTGAGGTCGCTGATCACGAAAATGAACTCAAAAAATCAAAATTCAAGATAGCAGATTCTAAATGGGGGACCTTTTAAATGGAAAATTAGTGTTTTTCGCTAAAATCAGTTATGAGGGGTTTTTGAGGTTGCTGATCATAAAAATACACCCTATATATGCTACGATAAGTGGACAAAAGAACAGGTTTCTATAGATTTGTAATGCGCGCTGACTAGGCCCGAACGCAGGCCTGCGTTCGGGCCTAGTCAGTGCGCGGGCGACTTCACTTGATGTCTTCTTGCAAAAAAGGTGGAAAGAAGTGGAAAGTCCGATCACGCGAATTGATTCCTGATACTTTTTCGCACATAAAACAATTGAAGGCTGCGCCAGATCTCGCCAGATCACAACCTAATCCTTCAATGTTTTTCTGTATTGTATGCAAAAACATGAATTTGAAGCGATCACATTCACGGAGCATTCACGTTAACTTAAAACATGGAAAAGTTTCTTTTAAGCATAAGAAAATTTTGTACATATCTTGAGAATTACCCTCCATTTCGCAGATTTATTTTCGAGGACTTATTAACTGATATATTCGTATTCACTTCAGGCGCACGAAAGTCGATATGCGTTCGAGTCGCGCGCGCTCCTCGGCAAGGTGAAGTTTGAGCGTGTACCTGCCGTCGAATATTCGATCGAACCATCTGCTATTACGGATTTCAGCGCACTGACATCATCAATACAAGATTTCGTAGTAGTTGACCTCGAATGGTAACTTTCGATTTTGGGGGTTTTGTCCAGGAATTTTGGATTATGGCCCACTGTCCAGGGGCCGAATCTGGGGAATTTAGCAGGGCGACTGTCTCATGGCCGACGGTCTTCAGGCTTGCAGCGGCCGAAGCCTGCCCCTGATCCTACTGAACTCATTGAAGAGCTTGATCAGGAAAGCCTGAGTCTCATGGTGTGACTCACTGATGCCGTCCTAGAATTCGCAGATCAAGAACCATTAATAAGAAACGTTCTTCTGAACTTTAGAGTCAACAAGGACCTTCTGCGGTTAGTTGGCGGCTTCAACACCGAGATACTGCCTCTGTTCTTGCAGCAGGATATGAGCTTGCTGCAGGTCCAGACTCTTGAATATTGCGCTGCGTTCGCGTGTGCCAGGATGATGAGCATGAAACTCAGAGGCCAGGCTACTAACAACTATGCTCCAAGAAAGATGTCAGACCCTTCATGGAAGTTTCGACGCCTAGGAAAAATTAGCAAAATAAGAACTAAACTGAGACGGTTGTACCAATTTCGAAAGGGCAATCGGTCTCAGTGGCTGACTGGTCACGTGGAGGAGATCCTCCGCCCACATAACATCCATTCAACAACATCTACGAACCTGGATGAAGTGATTGACTTTTTTGGCAGACGAAAAACGTTTCTATCGCGGACTTGCAGATGGCAAAAACAAGACTCAAAATTAATGCGACCCACTTCGGGCCGAGCAAATGGTCAGATATTGGTCGAGCATCTGGGATACTCATAGGTCAATTCAACTGGACACGACGTAGCTCCGTCTAAAAAAGGGCAGAGTTGCATGGTTGCCTGGGATGAATACTCTATCCATCTCAGCCTCCGATGTAACTCATATCCTAAAGAGGGCTAAGAAATGGAAAGCACCGGCTGTGGATAGGTGCACGGCTTCTGGTACAAATACCCAAATCACCTGCCATCTTTTATGACGGAGGGCGTAACGTATATGATACCCAAAAAGGTAGATGCTGGTAGTCCCAGTGATTACCGACCAATCACTTGCCTCTCGACCCTCTATACGTGTGTCACGGCTATCATTTCTCACTTCGTCTATAAATATTGTAAGGAGAACAACGTCCTCTCCAAAGAATAAAAAGGTTGCTGTCGAGGCTCCCGTGGTTGCGAAGACCAAGTCACGATTGATAGTGTGGTTGTGTTACATGCGAAACACCACCAACGCAATTTCCACATGGCCTAAATTGACTACCAATTGGTGTTTCCTTCAATACCCCACGATTATTTACTTGTGGTCCTTAAAGCATATAAGCTCTGTCCGCGCGTCATCCAATTTCTGGATCACGTTATGCACACGTGGTGCACAAGGATTAACTGTTTTAGTCGTGGGGTGATGTGGGATACCCGGTCCGTGCCCATTAAACGAGGAATATTCCAAGGTAATTCATTCAGCGCACTATAGGTTGGAGTGGCTGAGTCTCAACTCACTCAGCTTCTGTACATGGACGACACAAAGCTTTATGCAAGCTCAGAGTCAAAACTGAGCAGCCTACTTAATATCTTGTTGCAGTTATCCTATGGCATCAGGTTGTCTCTAGTTTTGGACAAATGCAGAAAGCTGAATTTGTCCCGTGGAGAGGTAAATGCTCCGCTGATGCTGAACGACCGCGCTCTGATTGAGGCGATGAATGATGAAGTATCGTACAGGTACCTTGGCATATTGCAGGCGAGGGGTCCGCTCCACTCGGCAATTAAAAAGGCGCTTGAGACTGCTTTTGCGGGTCGCCTCAGTCGGATTTTTGCGTCTGGCCTCAGTGCGAAGAATACCACAAAGGCAATTAACACATATGCCATTCCTCTTTTAACATACTCCTTTGGTTTGGTCACCTGGTCCATGACTGATCTCGACAGGCTTAACAGAATCATCCGCGTGAAAATGTCTGACCACCGAATTCACCATGAATGGACAGCTGTAGAGAGAAAAGTTCTGCCACGCAAGCTTGGAGGCAGAGGGATCTTGGATGTTCGTCGACTGTGTTGCTCTCAGGTTACGCAATTGCGCGAAAATTTTCAAAACAGAACTAACATCTCACTCTACGACTACATCTGTAGAGTTAACTTGTATACCTCCTCAAAACTGGCACTTGTCGATTTATGTGTGAATGTGTGTGAATGTGTGTGTATGTGTGTGTGTGTTTTGTGTGACAGTGTGTGCAGCCGGTGTCAGTTGTAGATGGCAGTTGCTCCCAGTATATATATATATATATATATATAAATATATATACATATATATATATATAAAAAAATAATATATATTATATATAATCTAAAAAAAAAAGCTAAACAACCACCGCAGGGTCCCACTAAGAGCAACTGCCATCCAAAAAATGTCGGGTGTGGCTTTAAGGTTACGAACCAGTGATAGTTTCGCACCTTCGAGAGCACCTATCAGAAGGACAATTACTTGTACCAAATATTTTGGGTACAGTCGTTGTAGCTCTCTTTTAAGGTCTTGATACCTCTCCTCTTTTTCTTTCTCCTTTGCAGTGATGTTGTATTCGGACGGAGCCGAGAATTCGATCACGAATATAGTTCGTTTCTCGAAGTCTTGGAGAACAATGTCAGGCCTCGAGTGCGCAACGGAGACTGCTGCCCGAAAATCGTAGTTCCAGAAAATTTGGCACTTCTCGTTTCGGACAATCGACTCTATCTCCATATATATATATATAACTTTTAACTATATATACAGGGTGTCCATGTATTCAAAATACATATTTATATTTTCTGATTCCTTGTG
>CAKNYM010046035.1:0-38768 GCA_932195095.1 Andricus curvator
GTTGTAACATTATTCCTTTGAGTTTTTAATGAGCATTAACTTTATATATCTTTTAACGACGCCTGGATGTGAGAACGTTTTCCCCTTTTTTTATGAATTTAAGTTCTTAATTTAATTGTATCGTGTTCTCCTTTCATGAAATTACTTCATGAGTATTAGGATCGTCCGACGATTTGCTGTGTCCTAATCAGGAAATTGGTGCCAAGTATGCACGCCGGCACCAATCCTGTAAGGACGATAAACCTGAAACGAATTGATTTGTTAGCTACAACGATATAGAAAGAAACTTTATCCGTGATTTGAGGTTCCCAATTTACATTAAAGTGAACTTCGCTCTTTTCTAATTTTAACCCTTTAATTTTAAAATAGTTCTCAGTTATAAATTCTCTTGAAATATAATTTTCCTCATATCCAGTGTCCAGAATTGCTCTTACTTGAAATGTTCTCATATTAACGTTTTTCTATAAGAGAGATTAGAAACATGATGAGGATTGTGAGGTCACAGAAGCGAGGTCCGAACTGTTCGTTTCATCTATTCTTTTTAGATTCCGGCTTGCAGTAGTTCGAAAGACATATCACGCATGAATAAGCCAATGTTTTTTTAGTGGTTTTCCTACGCGACTTATGATTTCGCAGATTAGATAATTTTTAGGAGTCCTCATGACTTCGCTCAAACCTAATTAATTGAAACCTATGAAATTTCCCCTCCCTTTAGAAGGACTGAGTATTAATTTATTTATTTTTATTCCGTTAAATAAGACGCCATTCCGTGCAAACTTGGTGCAATGTTTGTCCTCCAGAATGTTGTCTCATTTTCCTATCTGATTTTAAAATTTATGTAATATAATTTTCTTTTTATTCCACCCTTTTTCGTGGTAAATTCAAATTGATAGGTGTAAAATTCTACCCTTGAGAACTATTGCTACCTTGAATTCAAAAAGAATTGCTTCTCCCTCGAGTAATTCATTGCCAAATTGACTAAATCAATTTCGAGCAGCCATACTGGCATTCATGAGCTCCCGTATAAGAACGGGTTGAAAATGAATGAGCGATCCTTAAGATCTCCAGTGTTACCCTTAATTGATTTTGTTAAATAAACTTAATTATATTCCAGTGTTCATACTGGCATTCTTGAGCTCCCGTATAAGAACGGGTTGAAGAAGAATGAGCGATCCTTATGATCTCCAGTATTACTTTTGAATCAACTATTGTTTTGACAGGTCATGAGAGGGGTTAGTTCTCAAGGTTTACTTTCTTTAGCTCGAATCTATTTTTCCTGATAAGGAATATCAAAGATTTAAAAAAAATTGTCCCCGGTCCTTCTTATCATTTGATTGCCTGGCTGCTAATTGTTTTATATCTCATACGATGCTGTCGCGCAAGTGCTTCCTATGAGTCAAACGCTCGACATAGTGTTCAGTTGAACCCTCGAGCGCAGACTGACGATTCGAGTGATCCTTGGTAATCACACAGGTCCCGTCGTCGCGGGTCCTCGCATCCCCACTTATCGTATAGGTTGCGCACGCAACCGCACCTGTTTCGCATAGCGTTACATGCGACCTATATAACCCTTTCGCCCAGGAATTCGCAAGTCATTCAGTAGCGTATTTATTTTCTATTTCGCCCGCTTCTGAGTGTAGTTTATAAGTATAAAATAATTATTTTATACTGCACCGTTTCAAGGTCATGTAATTGAATACTGGATATAATTTGCATAATAAAAGTTTAGTTAAATTCGAAATACCACTAATTACATTATTTTTTAAATGATTCTGATGTTGGGAAACGAGTGTCTGCATTCAATTTTCAAAATTATATTTGAATATGTTTTTATTCTTTCTGAAATTAGTATGGAAGTTTACTAATATGTTTAATTTTCAGAAATGATAGTGAATTTTTTTCTAATGTAGAATAAAAATTATTCCAATGATTGAATGAAAATTATAGTTGAATGTTTTTTATGTTATAAACAGATTAATTAATTATTGGCTGATTATTTTTTTCAATTATTTTAAATTACATGATGGTTGAATTTTAATTACTTTTGATTAGGTAACATAAACTGATTATTTACTTCAAGGTTAGTTAATTGACTATTGACTATAATTTGTATAATAGAAGTTTGTTAATGTTTAAAATACCTCTATTCCAATTATATATATATTTTTAATTTTGCGATGTCGTGAAATGAGTATCTGAATTTTGATTTCGAAATTATGTGCACATATATTTTAATTTGCTCTAAAATAGTTTAAAGGGATATTAATCATTCAAATTTTTAGAAAAATATGAAGTAAAAATTATTTGAATGATTCAATTCATATAATTCTTCAACGCTTTTTGTATTATGAAAGGATTAATTACTTATTGGCTAATTAACTTTGTTATAAAATTAAATAACATAAATATTTAATTTCAATTTTTCTCTATCAAGTAACATAAATTAATTATTTACTTTAAGGTGATGTGATTGAATATTAGATATAATTAGAGTATAATAAAAGTTTATTTTTTTAAACCTATCCATATTACAATGATGTAATTTTTTCATAATATTTATGATGTCAAATGAGGATCTGAATTCAATTTTCAAAATTATATGTACAATGTTCATGAGTTTTATTTTTTCCTGAAAATTAGTATGAAAGGTTATTAATATTTAAAATTTTCAAAAATGAAATTTCAAGATTAAAAAAAATATAAAGTGAAAATTATTTGAATTTTTTAACGAAAATAATTATTTAGGGCTTTTAATTTTGTAAACTGACTGATTTATTATTGACTGAATAATTTTTTTCACAATATTAAATGTTGTACATATTAAATTTAAATTTTTTCCATTGAGTAACATAAATTGATTATTTACTTTAAGGTTATGTAATTGAATATTGCATATAATTGGTATAATAAAATTTTATTTATATTTAAAATACCCCTATTACAGTTGCATAATTTTTTAAATGTTTCGGATGATGTGATATGATTATCTGAATTCAATTTTCCAAATTATATGTACACATGTT
Source organism: Andricus curvator (assembly GCA_932195095.1). Lineage (NCBI taxonomy): Eukaryota > Metazoa > Arthropoda > Insecta > Hymenoptera > Cynipidae > Andricus > Andricus curvator. The sequence continues at coordinate 3,024 of CAKNYM010046035.1, forward strand.
TTCATTTTTTCTGGATTAGTTTGAAAGGTTACTGATGACTGAAATTTTCAGAAAAATACAAAATTAACATTATTTGAATGTTTCGATGAAAACAATGATTTAATGCTTTTCATGTTCTGAACTCATTGATTATTTATTAGCTGATTATTTTTTGCACAATATTAAATTACTTAAAGATTTAATTTTAATTTTTTAATATTAGGTAACATAAATTAATATAAAAAAATAAATTTTTTGAAAAATATAAAATAAACATTATTTAAATGTTTCAATGGGAATAATTATTATAGTTTTTCATGTTGGAAAATGATTAATTAATTATTAGCTGATTAGTGTTTTTACAATATTAACCCTCCGTTTGGCACATGTTCCGATAACCTTCGGTTTGGCACATGTGGGTTGGCCAGACCCCTGTATATTTCCATACAAATGTATGGAAATACTGCGTTTTCGGAGGTGTATTGAAATGCATTTATATAGCATGCAGGTATATATTTTTGGTTTTTTCTTACTCCTAGCAGCTTTCGCATATATTTAATTACCTACTGTGGTAAAACTAAAAAAAATTTAATGTAGAAAAACAAATTTCACAGGTGAAGAAAAGCTATTTTTTTTTGCTTAATTTTTACGCTTTATTATGATCTGTACTATCCCTTCGATGGCACACTGGGGTCAAAAAGACTCCAGGAATTTTCAATCTTAATTTAAGTCCCTTCAACATTTGAAAATGGTACTTACACGGCCCTGTCGCCTTAGCCAGATACCTCCTCCAACTCCTAAAAAATGTCATTTTTCTCTATTTTTTAACTTCTAGAATCTTTTTTTCATATTTAGAAGAAATTTTGAACTAAATAACCCACAGCATTCTTTGAAGTAACTATCCAAGAGTGTGTAAAAAATTCAGCTACTCAAAATAATGAATTGGCTCTTTGCGAGAAGCCTTTTTCGCTTGGGGTCAAAAAGCCCCCAGTATGCCAGCTATGTTACGCATCGGGAAGTGTGCCATCGAAGGGTTATTCTTATAAATGGAATTTATGTGAATGAGGGAGAAGTAAGGGAAGGGAGAAGAAGTAGGAGAAGTATGTCAGTGGATTTAGGGGAAGTAGAGGATGTAGAAATAGGGGAAGCGATGTGATTTGAAATGTGGGATGTGAGGGTTTGGGAAGTAGGAGAAGTAAGTGCAAGTGACAGATGTGAGGGGTGGGGAATTAGAGAAAGGAGATGTAAGGAATGTGAGGGAGTAGAAAGTGGGAGAAGTGAGGGATGTGAACAATGTCTGGGGTTGGGATGTAGAGGAGGGACAAGTAAGAGAAGTGAATGGAACTAGATGAATTGAGAAGAGGGAAAGGAGATGAGGGAGAAGTAAAGAAAGGGAGGGGAGGAGAAGTATGGGAGTAGAATTAGGGGAAGTAGAAGATGGGGAAGTGAGGGAAGTGATGGGATTGAAAGTGTGGGATGTGAGGGATTGGGAAGCAGGAAAAGCGAATGTAAGTCTGGGATGTGAGAGAGGGAGAAGTAAGGAAAGTGAGGAGATAGAAAGTAAGAGAAGTGAGGGATGTGAAGAATTTTAGGGGTGAAGACGACTTCAAAAGCATCGTCGTTCAGTAGCAGTTAATAGGCGTTATCCGTGGACGATGTGTTTGAAGTCGCCTTCAGCCCATGTTATCGATAAGCATTATTTTTTTTAAAGTTCTTTATGTTGCAAGAAAATCTATTGAGATTACTCCGTGACCTTTTAACGCAAAATTTCACGTAGAATCCGAATTTCAAAAAGTGAAATGTTCATCTTCCTTTTTAAATGAGCTTTTCTTGCATGATACGGAGAGGATACGATGTGGATACTATAAGGATACGCTGTAGCGTATCCGCTCCGTTTGTTCGGTCCGCCAGGGAGCTTTCTCACAATTATATGTAAATATGTTTTAATTTCTTCTGAAATTAATTTAAAATGTTAATTATAATTTTCATAAAAATATAAAGTAATATTTATTTGGATGTTTCAATGAAAATATTTGTTCATTAATTTGTACGTTGTATGCTAATTGATTTTTTCACAATATTGAACCACATAATTATTGAATTATAATTTATCTTTTGTGTGGTAACAGGAATTGATTACTGACATTAATATTATATCATTTAATATTGGCTATGATCTGCACAATCAAAGTTTATTTATGTTCTATACCTTTATTACAAGTGAGTAATATAGCATGACGTCATGGTTATGATAGAATAGGTGGAAATGTCAGGAAGGTTAGCATAGTTGGTACATATTTACAATAAAATAAGATATGCCGAAATTTCAGGTTGGAGTATCGGATAGATTTGATCAGAATCGGTCACTATAACTTAAAATTTTGGATAGTTGATTTTATTTCTTGAAACTGAAAGGTCGTCAACCGATAAAAGAATAAAACATAATTGCGCGAATGCATTTTACACTTGAAAAATATTACTATTTATACATTTATAACTTACTTTTACGTTTAGAATATTTTTTCAAAAAAGTCGTATGCATTCACATGTAAGGATGTACTAACTGTGCTAACCTTCATGACATTTGCACCTATCCTATCATGATTATGACGTTTAGCTCACATACTCAATCATATAATTATTTTAAATATTTGTGACCAATTCTCGATTATCAAATTCCACTTTTTGCACGCTTCAGAGAAGGAAATGGAAGAAATGGAAGGCCGTAGGAATTAAAGCTGGAAATATCATCTTTAAAATTAGATTAGGAATATGATAAAATATCTACTGGTTCTCGAATTGTCATTTAAATTCGACATTCGACTGCCGCTCGACGAACTGATTTTCATCTTGGACATGCTTCCACATTTTTTATTATAAGTCGAGAAAAAGTAAATATTTAATCATGTTCTTGGTCTTATTTTAAAGAGCGGGTTCCAAGCTTTAATTTATCGGAGTTTGAATTTTTTCAATTCACTTCTCTGAGGCATGGAGAAGTGGGACTTAATATATCGCTGAGATAACAACGAAAAAAGAGAGTCATGTAACTTAATTCAATTTTCGAAATTATATGTGGATATGTTTTAATTATTCAACGGTGTTTTGTCGTACGCTGTTGTTTTTCTGAATTATTTAAACGTTATAATATGATAATTATTTAATAATTTAGCGCTGTTTCTTGATTCACAGATTTACAAAAATGGCCGTGAAATAAGGATTCGAATTCAATTTTCAAAATGACATGTACATATGTTTTAATTATTTAGCAATGTATTCTGACACGCTCTTCTTTTTCTATAAAAATTTATTTAAACATTCCAGTGCAAATACATATTCAATGATTTTTATATTGAGAACTGAGAATCAGATCAGAATAGGATTTTTTTTAATTATAGGTATTAATTTGTTAATGATTTAGCAACGTATATTGATGATTACATTTAGAAAAATTGCTGTGAAAGTACCCGCGAATGTCATTGTACAAAAATTATATTTAAAAAAAAAAATTAAATTACATAACGTGCACTTGAAATCTTCAAATTATATCTCGACATTTACTATTATAATTGGTAATAGTAAATTCTACGTTACATGGATTCACTGAATACATTCTTTTAGAATATAATTTCAGAAAGAATTTGATTTGTCAAGAAATTTGAGCGAAAAAATAGTGATTCGAAAATTGAGTAAAGGAGATAAATGAAGACAAAAAGTTGGCGCGCGCTTGCGCGCGCACGTAATAGTCTAGTATTTACTAAGGTCGGTGGGACTCGCAGCGCCCACGGACGTAGAGGCGAGTCGAAAAAATCGACCACGACCGGTTGACTCGGAATAGTCAGCCCGGATGGGCTCCACTGAGTCAACTCCACCGGCGGAAAGACATGCCGGGGTTCCTCTATGAAGCGGGGGACCCTCAAAGCCAGGGGTACCTCCCGTCTGGAAGTGGGACGACGTTGACGAGGATCCTTGGTTCCTGGCCGACCTCGCCGTATCGCCAACAGCTGCCACTCGCCCTCCTAGAATAGAGCCGGGGCCTCAGGGTCGTAGGCCTGAGGGGCGTTGCAGGCGGCGCGTGCTGCTACTTCCTCGGCAGCACGTGGAGCGGCGGCGGATCGTTAAATTCGCGCCGCTTCTTCTTCGACGGCGCGTCTAGCGGCGGCGGATCGTCGAATCCGCGCGGCTTCTTCCTCAGAAGAGGCTCATCTCGCCTGTTCGATTGCGGCGTGGAGAAGCAAGCAGGAAGCGTGACGCTCCGTTTGCTTTTCGATAATCCGCCACCTGTCACTTAGTTACTACCGACAACCGATGACTCCCTTGCTGAAAGCCGGGGACCCGACACTCCTGGGGTACCTCGTCTGTCTGTAAATTTTTATGCAATATAACTTGTATTTTAATTGTTGGTTTGCGTATAATATCACGGTGACAGAAAAATGACACCTTCCGTGGAAACGCCCATATATGTGCTGTACCCAGAATAATTCTGTTGTGAAGACATTCAAGATTCAGTATTCTGCGACCACCTAGGCGGCGTGAGATGTAAAGTCGCGGAACAGAAGACTTAAGGTGCATGCTCTTGTTCATGTGCAAAACCTTTCAGGTCCCGATATCAAGGGATCCGACCTCGTCCTTCGTCCATGGAACAACTCCAAATGAATAGAGTACTACCGGGACGGCAAGAATGTTTGTTGCAGATACTTTGTTTCTCGCCGACAGTTCGGAAGACCAAATCTGCCGGATGAGACGTTTGTATCTGCATTGGGGAGTATCCTTTATAGATGTCACGTTCTGAATGCGGCTCTGTGGCACGCCCATGTATGTATAGGTCTCTCCAGCGCAAAGGTGTCGTATAGCGCTTCTGTCAACGAGCTCAGGATCTTCGGGGATGCCATTAAGTTTTCCTTTCTTCAAATTAACCTTAGCGCATTTCTCTAACCCGAATTCCATTCCAATCTCTTGAGTGAACTCTTTGACAATATTCAGAGCTAGATGTAGTTTTTCTTGATTCCTAGCATAGATCTTAAGATCATCCATGTAAAATACATGAGTGACCTTATGCTTTCGGTTTGCAGGTTTGCCGCAGAGATACCCTTCGGAATGGCGAAGTGCGATAGATAGTGGCAATAATGTGAGGCAAAAGAGGAGAGGGCTCATGGTATAACCTTGAAAGACGCCCGTCTGGAAGGTGACGTTGTTCGTTCTCACACGATAATTTCTAGATGAGATAGTAAATCTAGTTTTCCAAAGAGGCATCAATCTCTCTATGCATCTCACTACGTGTGGATGTACCTGCAAGCTTTCCAAAAGACGGATGATAAGTCTATGGGAGGTTGAATCGAAAGCTTTCCGGTAATCAATCCAGGCCATCGATAGAAGTCGCTGATAGGATGCTGCGTCTTTACAGACACATCTATCGATGAGCAAGTTCTCCCGACATCCTGCTACTCCTTTCTTTGAGCTACGATGTTCATACATCTCTCGCCACACAGGTCCAATTGTCCGAAGAATCCTATAATTTAGGATAGCTGTGAAGATCTTATACAACGTGTTCAGACAAGTTATTGGCCTGTAATTCTTAGGGTCAGCTAAGTTGCCCGTCTTCGCGGGAGCACTGTGCGCCCTTCCACCAACCACCCCGGAATAGGCTCTTCCGATTTTAGATATGAGGTGAAAATTCGGGCCAGATGCTGGTGGGTTGAAGGAAACTTCTTCCACCAGCAGGTCTTGATACCATCTGGCCCCGAAGCGGAATAGTTCTTCATGCCTCATAATACGTTTTTTACCTCCTTGGCAGTGATAGGTGGACATTCCTCCTCAGCTGTTATGAGGGCATTGCACAGCTCCTTGAAGCTATTTATGTTCTTTGAGCCTTCTTCAAGTGGATGTTGGACCACGTAGACTTCTCTCCAAAATGCTTCTACCTCCTCTGGTTTGGGCGGATGGTCGACAGTAACTGGAGGGTCTTGGAAGAGTCGAGATGGGTCAGAGAAATACTGTTGATTTTCTCTGACCCACCTCTCTCTCCTCTCTAGACTTCTCCTAGCGTTAGATAGTACTCGTGTTCTGTCAACAATATGCTGCCTGATGGTCAGTAGCTTTGACTTGTTGATTGTGTGATAACGGATCCGCAGTTCGCGCGCGAACTGTCAAATCACACACTGAATGCGGGACGCGTACTGTCTTGCCCAGCCTATCTTTGTGCTAAGTTGATGCATTCGTCGTTTGGTCTTATGATCAACCATTGGTTTTGTTTTACGGTTTGCATCTGCCAAAGTTCTCGCTGCATTGTACACACTACAATTGATAGTCCAGAGGTCGGATTCTTCGGAAAAATCTCCACGAAGTTCATTATCCAGTTCAGTCAAATCTTTGGGCTTGGGAGAAACCTGAATGTTGATGTTTCTCCGGGTCTTGAAGCATCATTCTTCCTCTATTGGATGCCTGTTCGAGGTTGGTCTCAGTGTCCCCTCTCTTTCTCTGTTGCCGGCTTGTTCTGGCTGCGGTGGTGTAGGCACTCCGCTTATATAACTCCTTTTCTGGAGTTCCTCGGCACGGTTTCGCAGACGTTTTTGCGAAAAATCCGAGAACTCTGGGTGTTTCTCGCACCACGGAGCATGCAGTCGCGGCATGCAACCTTTTCGTTCAGGGGCCATACTGGTATCATAGCACTCCAGCAGGTCGTCTCTGAGTCGATCCGTCCTCCTAAAAGTAATGAGATTCTGCCGGTGAATCGCATTGACTCCGTCTTGATTGGCTCCCCCAACTCCAGGGTAGTCGGCATTGTTGTCCGACCCATTGTCGGGAGCCCTGCGCGTTCGATTGTTTCGAACCGCACTTCCTACAACTATGTTTGGTGTTGTCATTGTTGTTCCCACGAGCAGCTAGGGAAAAGGATTAGTCCATCCTTGTAGAGCCCCGCGTGCAAGGATAAGGCTCTAAAAGGTCGCCCGGTATCCCAGGATAATATATATATATATATATATATATATAAATTTGGTTATAGAAAATCAAGAGTGAAGCTCCACGCTAAACTCACAAAAAGCAAAACTTAATCTCATCATCTCTTTTCTTCAACTTACTGAAAATGCATTTTTATTATTTTAGATATTTTTGAAATAGTCCAATGTAAGCCATATTATTTTTTAATGCTTTACAAATAAAGGGATGAAGTATTTCTAAAATTTTCAAATTACATCACACACACACACACACACACACACACACACACACACACACACACACATATATATATATATATATTAGACTGGTTAAAAAAAATCGACTATTTATTTTTTAAACCCCCACATAAAAACTTGCGGAAAGGTGTAAAAAGACGCCTGTTGAAAGTCGAGCTTCTAATATTGATATTTAGATGTCGCTCATCGGGCATTTCTATTTCCCATTTCTATAGCATGTGAAATTTTTTTTTTTTATTTGGAACTTCGTAACTCTTGAACGGCTTAATAAATTGCTAATCCCATAACATATTCTTGTAGGAAATTCAACGCTCTACAACAAAGGTCTTCCATGCATTTATTCATGAATTCACTCCTTCAATAGTTATTTAAGGTCAAAGTTGAACACATAATAAATTTATCGATTTTTTTCTTAATTTTTGGAAAAATTTTGAAATTTATCACTAATTATCGTAATAATTTTTTCGGAACTTTTATAGTTTATAATTTTCTTTGAAAAAAAGATCGTTCAACAATTTATAAATCGAAAAGCTCAGTATCTTTATGTATTACCTGCTTATTTCTTATTAAAATAGTAGTTTTCACCTATTAAGTATCAAGATAGTTCAGATACTAAATGCGTCACTTTTAGAAACATACTGTTTTGTATTTAGTATAGTATAAAAATAAAATTCAATATAAACAATTTTGAATCTTAATACTAAAACAACATGATTTATAAGTTTTGGCGTTAAAATTATCATTACGAACATTAACTCCTATTTTGTTTTCTTGTTACAATATGGAAATTGTCGACGATGTTCTTGCACAAAATGTAAAAGATATTGAAGTTGGTCCTTGTTTTTTTTTGAGCAGTTATTGTATTCATTAAGCAATGCAATACCGCGTTCTGCTACATCATTTACCACCGCAAGGTCTTAACAAAATTCTACGTTTTCTCGGTAAGAACAATAAAAGACAAATTTTCAAACAATGTTAAACTTGATAATGTGATGATTCGAGTTAGATTATTGTTTCTTTAGAGAAAATTTTAAACTATAAAATTTCCGACAAAAATATCACGATAATTAGTGATAAATTTCAAATGTCTGCCAAAAATTAAAAAAAAAAAACAATAAATTTATTATGTGCTCAACTTTAATCTTAAAAATTCCAAATTAAAAAAAAATTTTCACATGCTATTTAAATGGGAAATAGAAATTCGCGATGAGCGACCTCTAAGTATTAATATGAGCAACTCTGCTTTTCACAGGCGTCTTTTCACACCTTTCCGGAAGCTTTTATGTGGGGGTTTCAGAAAAAAATAGTCGATTTTTTTAACCAGCCTAATATATATATTAATAATTAAATCAAAAGTTAAATTTCTCTTAAGGGGCCATCTATAAATTACGTGACAGCTTTTAGGGGGAAGGGGGTCGAGAAAATGTTGCATGTTACATGAGAGCGGGATAATCATATAGCCTATTCATGTATTCAAAATTATATAGTAAATAACTTTATTCTTAATAATTTTACAATAAAAGATTATAATGAGGTTATAAAGAGTTCATGTAGTAATATTAGGTGAGTATTTGATTTTTCTATCCATAATTCTGCAAGCAAATTATTGACAAAAAACAAAGTTTTTTCAAAACTTTTTAAATTACTGCTACTTGCAAAATTATTTAACATTTTTAAGATTATCAAGCGAAGCCAAGATATTTGAAAAGATTCCAGGCGATTTAAGAGGATTTTCAAATACTTTAAAAGGTATTTCTAAACATTTTACAGAATTTCAAAGACTTCAGAATATTTGAAAAGTTGGCACGGAACTTTACAAGATTTTTGTGGATTTCAGTAATTTTAAATGATTTTGAAAGGCTCTCAAAAAGGTGTTCTACTGAATTTCCAAGGATGTCAAAGGATTTCATAGGATTCACGGGATTTATAAGATTCGCGAGATTTCAAGAGATTCTATAATATTTCAATGAAATTTCAAATAATTTATTCACAAGAATTGAGGGACTTGAAGATATTTTCAAAAATTCCAATACATTTTAGTATATTTTGAGAATTTCAAGAAATTTCATAGGATTTAAAAGTTTTTATGGTGTTTTGAAGATTTTAGGGTATTTTGAATGATTTCAATGAATTTGGAGGAGCTCTAACCAATTTAAAAGGATTTTAAAGGATTGGGAATTTTTTAAAGTATTCCCAGGACATTTAAAGACATTAAAAATGTCAAGGAATTTCACGAAATATCACCAAATTTATTTTATAATATTTTAATAAAACTTCGTAGAATTTATTCATAAGAAAGTTTCGTATTAAATTTTATTAGCGTTTATGATGATACAAAAAAGTCGTTCGTAGCCTATTAAGACGCAAATTAAGTTGTTAAAATCTTCCCATCCCATACTTTCCTACCCCTAATACTCCTCTGTTGCAATCAATTTACTTTGTATCACATCACTTCACCCACCACTTCCCCTTCCTTCCCTAACTTCTTCTTGCACTACTTCCCTCTCTCTTGACTTACCCTCGCTACCTAACCATACTTGCAATCCTTTCTCCTTCTTCCCCGCTCTAATTGTCGCTCACTTCTCCCACATCTACACCCTTCATTACTCGTTCTTCCCCTCCCGTAATTTTCCATCAAATCCACCACTTTCCCTCTCCTTAATTTCTATTTTTCCCGCCCCTCATTGCCTCTTTCTTTCCCTCATTCCCCTCCTCAAACTTCTCACTTTTCCTGCTTTCCCTCCCCTAGTTTCCCCTCACTAACTATAAGGGTGAAGAATTAAGTTTCTGATGAATATTTTCCTTCCAAAAATATTTGGAAAAATTACGTAGAATAGGCGCGGGGAGGGGGTCGAAACTGCTTTGTTAGAAATTTTTGCATCGGGAGACGAGGGGTAAGAAATTGAAAAAAATATTTTATGTAATTTATGGATGATTCCTAATGTGTAGATATAATTAATGAGGTAAGTTTTAAAAAAGTCGGGTAGGCGGGTTTTCGTATTTTGTGAATTTAATTTGATAATAATCAATATAAAATATATGTGACTGCATTTTTCAGTTTGATAGTTGAAAAAAAATTGTTGGGTTAGTCACTTGAAAAGCACAGAAAGCCAATGAGCAGAAGATCAGCCACGTCATGATTGAATAGGTCGTTTAAGATAATACTTTCTAGCAAAGATGAACCAGAAGTATTCCACCCGGATATGTGAAGATGCCTTTTTATATCAAACACTTATCATACGTGTGGCAATTTCCGAAAGAAAAGTGGGAAGAATGAGGAAACTGTCAGGATTTCTAGTCTTGGCAAAGCTAATGATAGATAAATAAAAATCTGTTTTTCTGGAATTATTGTTTAAACTTTGAATAAATGCGGATACGCTTCGTTATATGAGAAAATTGAAAACCACAAAAATAAATATGTTTTTTAAATTTCACTCTTAATGGACCCAGACAAAAGTTATGTTTAAATCTAGGAAATTGTTCCTTTGACAGCGGTTTCTTAATTCAGACAGAAAGTTTCTTTAAAAGAAGCAACATTTTTTGTAAATATTGAAGTTTTTCCTCCTTTGAATAAAAGAAACAATTTGTTCCGACAATTTAAACCGAGGAAATTATTTCTTTAAATCAATTAAAAAATTTTTAATTTACTCTCTATAAATATAAATTAGCAAAATTCTATCAATTGAATTAGAGAAAACTTAGCTACTAAATATTAGTAGAAAATTACAAATTCGATTTGTTGGAATATTTATATTCAAGAATTCAATGGTGGAAATTTAACACCAATTTCTAAGTGAAAATATATTAATTTATTTAGAGTTTAACGAAAATAAGGTTATTGCAATGAAAAATGTGGCAAACAGGAAAGTTTAATGAAAGAACGTGATTGTACCAAATTTTTAGCTTTATTGAAATAAGAAGAAGGCATTACGCAGCATATTTACAAGTTCCGTCTCCAAAATATAAAAACATGAATTATTTACACTTTTAATCTATTTCACCTTACATTATTTACCATGACTGCCATTATCAGTCGCGCAAGTTTTTCGATTTGAATGAAAAAATAATTTTTATTATAAAATTAAAATTGGGAATAAATATTTATTTGCTTACATTCTTTTATCACGGGAATTCAAGCTAAAATGAATGAATGGACTTTTAGAAGTTGACAACAAATTTATGAATATATTATACATTTTCGAAAATCTTTCAAAGTTTCAAAATATTTCTAATCTCTTCAAAAATTCAAAAACACCTGAGTATCTTACAAACTGGCTCGAATTATTCCTAAAATTTTGAATATACTTTCAAAATTTAAAAAAATTGTTTTAAAATATTGCAGATTATTTTCGACATTATAAAATATTCGACAATGTGAAATTACCAGTACAGAGAAATTCTCTAATTATAAAATTCTTGAACCTGAGCAATTTAAATTTTGTTAAATAGTAAAATAATAAATAAAATGAAGTACTTTTATTTGATAACAATATTTCTTATTCATTTGTTATTTAAAGCATTTTTATATTGTTTATATTAGGAAATTTTCAAATTTGGTAATTCTTCAAACTGTCAGGAATTTTCCAATTCTAGAATTTTAAATTGTCGACAATTTCATATTAATTTCGGGAAGTTCTATTTCGCATAGTTTCCTTTTCGGGAATTTAACAGTTTCGAGAATTTTTTTTTCGGAATTTTCCAGTTGTCCCATCGAAATCATTTCAACTTCTCTTCAAAATTTAACTTTTTTTAATAAAAAATCATTTTAAAAATATCCAGGTGTCTTTAGAAAATATGCTTATTATCTTGAAACCTTTCAAAATCCTTAAAAAACTTGAGAATGTAATATCGAAATCTTCAAAAATCTACATATTGGCAAATAAAATTGGTTCCAATTTTTAAGTTTTCCTAGAAATCTTAAGATAATTTGTTTATTCCCTTGAAACCTTTCAAAATTCTTAAAATACTTGTAATTTTTTTGTTCGAAATCTGCAAAAATCAACGAAAAATGTATTAAAATGCCTTAGATAGAATCTACCAGATCCTATTTGGAAAGTTTTAAACATCTTTTCAAATGTTTTGAAGTCCTTTCAAATATTCTCTTGAAATTAATTATTGAAAAAAATAATTTAATTCCCTTAAAATCTCTCAAAATTCATCCAAAAAATTCAAAATTTCAACAAAATAGGTGAATCCTCAGTCGATGAAATTTTGTTCCAAAAGTGATGAATTTTCTACAAAACTGATATATTTTTCAACTCGAAAATATGAATTAAAAAAAATAAAAGTGAATTTTTAATAAAAAAAATGCATTTTCAAAACAAAAAAAAAAAAGAATTTTAAACCGAGAAGATTAACAAAGCATATGAATTTTCGATAAAATAGTTACATTTTCAACGAAAGATATGAACTTTTAACTAAAATAATGAATCTTTAACCAAAAACGAATTTTCAACAAAGCAGTTCAATTTTTCAACAAATAGTGGAATTTTTAACCAAACAGAAGTCAATTCTCAACGAAAAATTTAATAGTTGATATTAAAGCTATGAAAGATTTTAATTTGGAATCAAAAAGATTTGAATTAATTAAAAAAATGGAATTTTCAACATCAGAGTTGAATTCTCAACCAAAATAGATTAACTGTCAATCGAAAACTTGTATTTTCAACAAACAAACAAAAATTTAAACCAAAAGGGACGAATTTTTAAACCAGGAAGACAAATTTGAAGAAAACAGTTTAATTTTCTACCAAAAAAGATTTATCAATCAAAAAAGAAAAAAAATTCAACAAAATTATAATTTGAACGAGAAAATGATTTTCCAAATAAAATAAAAATTTCGAAGAACTATTAATTTTTTAAGTTTATTTGTTTATTTTTTTAGGGTTATATAAATATAATTTAGTTAATCTTTCAAAGTTTAAAAATGTTTTTAATCTCTTCAAAACTTCCTAAATTCCTAAATATCTTTCAGGCTGGCTTAAATTATTCCTAACTTGTTGAAAAAAACCTTTTGACACTAAAAAATTGACATAAAATCTATTAGATCATATCAGATCATATTATTAATTATTATTTATTTATATACATTATACAATTATTATCATATTATTAGCAATATTATTTATTTTCAAATATTCCCATAAAATTCATTTGTTCTAAAACAAAATCATTCTAAATTTTCCTAATAGGAATGTTAAAAAAATTTCAATTACATATCTTGAAACTTTTCGAAATTCTTAAAAAGGATTTTTTGTTTAAAGTCTTCAAAAATCTACATTTTGTTTTCAATGTTCTATTCTTTTGAATTTTATATCCCTTTTAAAATTTTTTAGAAACTTCCATATATGTTTAAAACTGATTCGAATTTTTCCAAAGATTTTTAAAAATATTTGGAAACAAAAAAACTTACTTTGGAATATTTTTACATATTCTCTTAAAATTAATTTTTCAAAACCAAAAATCATTTTAAATGTTCCTAAGAATCTTAAAAAAATATTATTTCTCATTAAATCTTTGAACGTTCTTAAGGAGATTTTAAACCTTTTGTTATAAATCTTCAAAAATGTACATTTTGTTTCCCATTTTTTGAAACTTTTGTTAGCAACTTAAAAAATCTTTTGAGATGTTTTGAAATATTCTTAAATATTACCTTGAAATCTTTGAAAATCCTCAAAAAGCTTCTACATTTGTTGTCGAAATCTTTCAAAATCCACAGTTTCTTTGGAATTTTGAAAAATCTTCCCCAGATTTAAATTATTTTCGAATTTCTTCCAAACTTCTAAGACTTTGGAATCTCTTTTGAAATAATTATATTTTCCTTAAATTGCTTAAAATACGGCCAACAGCCATACCACGCTGAAAAAACCAGTTCTCGTCAGATCACTGAAGTTAAGCAGCGTTGGGCGCGGTTAGTACTTGGATGGGTGCCCATTCGAGAAAACTGAGTGCTGTTGGCACATCGTGGGTGTGGTGAGCCCACACTTGTAGTTATTTACTACAAGAAACTAACCTAGAAACACTACTCGAATCGGGTAGTGTCACGCCTACCCTGAAAGGGAAATGGCTTAATGGTATACATACGGCGAAAGTAAAAAGAAATTGTCTTGAAATCTTCCAGATACTTTTTCCCATTTCACACGCATAATAAATAAAAATAATTAATATTTTTCAGTGAAGTGATTTGCTAAAAATTTGTTATATATATATATATATATATATATATATATATATATATATATATATATATCGAGCCCCCATTCGGTTTCGGTTTTGATTCCTTTGGAATAGAACTGGAGGGCCTATGGCAAAGCCACTGAATGCGTCCTCGGGTTGCGGATAGAGGGTCCCTGTACCAAGGGTTTCTGCTGAATATGATTACAATGATTAATAAGCAGTCGCAGACAATTCTCCAGGGATGGCCTCGAAGGATTAACCCCTAAGCGAAGGCGTAACAAACGTGCGGAAAGCTGAATGGCATCTGGGTAAGGTGTCTTAAACGGTGACTCTGGGATACCGGGCGACCTCTCAGAGTACCAGCCTTATCCTTGCACGCGGGGCTCTACAAGGATGGACTAGCCCTTTCCCTAGCTGCTCGTGGGAACAACAATGAAACCACCAAAACACCAAAATGTTGTAGATGTGGTTTAAAACGTACGAACGCGCAGAGCACCCGACAATGGGTCGGAAAACAATGCCGATCATCCTAGAGTTCGGGGCACTGAAAATAATTTCGATGGAAACACGTCGACGAACCGGCAAAACGCCCACATTGAGTGGACGGATCAACTCAGGGATGACGTGCTAGACTGCTACGATGCCAGCATTATCCCTGTTCGCGGAGGCTTTACGGCGCGTATGCACACTCTGTGGTGCCAGAAACACCCAGAGCTTCGGCACGTTTCGCATCAGTCTTTGCGAAATCAAGCCGACAACCTCTGGAAAAATGGATATGTACGCGGAACGCTTCCCCAAACCGCTGCTTGCTCAAGCTGCAAACGAAGATGAGGAAGCAACATTAAGACCAACCGCGAAAAGCGGACACCAAATGAGAGATGATCGCAATTTGAGGACAAGGAGGAACATTAACATGCAAATTCCTCCTAAGCCCAAAGATCTGGCTGAAATGGATGCCTTCCTTCGTGGAGATATTTCGCAAGAGTCCGACCTCTGGACAATCAATTGCTCAGTTTATTGTGCTGCGAGAGTTTTGGCTGATTCAAATCGAAGGCTGAAACCGACGATGGATCAAAAGACCAAAAGACGCTTGCATCAACTGAACAAGAAGATTGGATGGGCAAGACAGAATGCGTCCCGTGTTCAATGTGTGATTGACTACATAACATCTGGTAGACCGTTCACGGAAAGAGTTCAAAAGTTCGCTTAAGAACTAAGGATCTTGAATCACACACTAAACAGGTCTAAGCTGCTGACAATCAAGCAGCATATTGTTGACAAAATACGGCTGTTATCTGACGCAAGGAGGAGAATACAGAAGAAGGAGAGATGGATCAGGGAGAACCAGCAGTTTGTCGCTGACCCATAGCACCTCTTCAGCGATCTACCTGTTTTTGTAAAAAATCCACCCATGCCCGAGGAGGTAGAGACTTTTTGGAGAGAAGTGTACGAGATCCCGAAAACACTTGAGTTGAAAGAAGATACTGATGATTTCATCCGCTTCAAGGAGTTTTGCGACAACCTCATAAAATCTGAGAAGAATATTCACCAATCACTGCCAAAAATGGCTGGTGTTAGGACGCACTATACTCCTGCCGAAAAAAGGCAACTTGTCAACCTGTATGGCGAGAGATGTACGAACAACGTGGCTCGAAAAAAGGTGCAGCAGGCTGACGAGAGAACCTGCTAAATGACAGGTGTGTCTGTAAAGACGCTGCAGCCCATCAGCGCGTCCTGTCAATGGCCTGGATCAGACATGCCCAACTCGGGGAAATTTCCTCCGGGAACACATGTTCCGCGTCCCGTACTCTTGCTCCTAGAGAGCGGGAGTGGTGGTAAACGCTTGCGAGAATCTCTCCTCTGTGACGTACGCGTCTACCACGCGCATGCGTCTAACACCACTCCCGCGCTCTAGGAGCAAGAGTAGGGTACGCGGAACATGTGTTCCCGGAGGAAATTTCCACGAGTTGGGTATGTCTGGCCTGGATTGTCTACCAAAAAGCTTTCAATTCAACCTCTCATACACTTATCATCTGTCTGTTGGAAAGCTTGAAGGTATGTACATCCGCACATAGTGAGATGCCTAGAGAGATTGATGGCTGTTTGGAAAACTAGATTTACTATCTCATCTAGAAATTATCGTGTGACAACGAACAACGTCACCTTTTAGAGGGGCGTCTTTCAAGGTGATACCATGAGCCCTTTAATTTTTTGCATCACACTTGTGCCTCTATCTCTCTTACGACGAAATTCTCCTGGATACCTCTGTGGCGACACGAATAACCGCGAGCATAAGGTCACTCATGTATTTTATATGGATGACCTGAAGATCTATGCCTCTAGTAAAAGCAAACATCAAAATGCTATAAATATTGCCAAGAACTACACAGGAGAGATTGGGATGGACTTTGGCTTGGACAAGTGTGCCAAAATTAATCTGAAGAAAGGAACGATTCCTGGCGTTCCCAAGGACCCTGAGCTTGTGGATATAAGTGTTATTAGACATCTCAATACTGGAGAGATCTATACATACCTCGGCATGCCTCAAAGCCGCATTCAGGACGTAACATCAGTGAAGGAGTCTCTCCGAAGCAGATACAAGCATCTTCTTCGACGGATTTGGTCTTCCAATCTGTCGGCGTTGAACAAGGTATCTGCGACAAACATGCTTGCCGTCCCGCTTCTACTCTACTCGTTTGGGGTGGTTCAATAGACGAAGAACGATCTTAAGGCCCTTGATTTCACCACACGTAAGATCATGCATATGCATAAAAGCTTGCATATCAATTCGTCAGTTCCGCGATTATACATTTCACGCCGTCAAGGCTGACGCGGACTCCTCAATCTCCAGTGTCTTCATAGCCGAATTTTTCTAAGTACGGCTTACATCGTTGCGAATGACAGAGATCCTCTCCTAAAGATGGTCAGGAACCACGAGATGATTGGCGGAGGAGCGTTCCTTTACAAAGCCATGGAGCAAGCGGCCGAGACCCTTGGCCTGAATTTTAACATCAGAAGTGAGGAAAGTGCATTACTCCATCTGGATGCTTTACTTCCAAACCCCGAAGTAAAGAAAGCAGAGGTTGAAAAATTTCACCAACAGCTACTCGACAAGGAAATTATGCAAAACGAGAAGTGCCAAATTTTCTGGAACTACGATTTTCGGGCAGCAGTCTCCGTTGTGCACTCGAGGCCTGACATTGTTCTCCAAGACTTCGAGAAACGAACTATATTCGTGATCGAATTCTCGGCTCCGTCCGAATACAACATCACTGCAAAGGAGAAAGAAAAAGAGAAAAGGTATCAAGACCTTAAAAGAGAGCTACAACGACTGTACCCAAAGTATTCGGTACAAGTAATTGTCCTTGTGATAGGTGCTCTCGGAGGTGCAAAACTGTCACTGGTTCGTAACCTTAAAGCCATACCCGCGTGCCAAAAATATGCCAAGACTTGCGAGATGGATGCAGAAAGCTGTCATCCTTGGGTCGCTTCGTGTCCTCAAGAAACACGAGGGTTTCGCTGGTGTGTCGTTGTGATTTCGTCGTTCCCTGTGACCCCCCATCTCACGTTTGTGAGACGTGGCCATAGGTGTGATTTACCGCGGTTCTACTAGGGTCTATTGACATTTTTTTTAGATTGCAGTTGCTCTCACTGGGACCCTTCGGTGGTTGTTTAACTCGTTTTTTAAATTATATATATATATATATATATATATATATATATAATTATTTTGAACTTTCTCAAAAGCATTATTGATGAAAAGAAAATTTTAATTGTAAATGTTTTTTAATATTGGTAAATAATTCTGTTCTTAAGATTTTGCTGCCTAACTATAATTTGCAAACTTTTTCATTTTTTCAAAGTTTATACACTGTCGGTGTCGGTAACCAGAAATATCAAAAGTGTAAATAATAATCAATTATTTAGTTTTGAAATACTTTTCAACAGTGTTAGAAAAAATTCAAATCATTTAGAAAAAATATTCAGAATTTTTAAAAGAATTTAAAAATAATTAATAATTAATAATAAAAAATAATTAATTTCAAGAGAATATGCAAAAAAAATTTTAAAACATTTCAAAAGATTTTTTAAATTCTCAGGGAAGAATCTGAAAGATTTTAAACACATTTTTTTAGTTTGGAAAGACATTTCAAAAATGAATCATTTTAACAGATACTTAGAAGTTTTGAAATAGTTTCAAACATAATTTAAAATTTAAAAAGCTTCAAAAAAATTAAAAACTAAATAAAGATTTGTGAAGATTTCGAACAAAAAATTTAGAAGCTTTTTAAGAATTTGGAAAGGTTTTAAGAGATTTAATTTTTTTTTAATTTTCCTACAAAAATTCAAAATGATTTTGTATTTCGAGAAATTATTTATAAGAGAATATTTCGAAAGATTTCGAAGTATTTGAAAATATTTTTCAAATGGTTAAAAAAGAATCTGGAAAATTTTGAGGCAATTTTTTTAGTTATGGAATATATTTTAATGCATTTTTTAGGATCTCAAAGGATTTCATGGAACTTCAAATATTTTAAGGAAAATCATTAGATTTGATGTAATTTTACGGGACATTATAATATTTAAAGAAGTTTACAAAAATTTATTTACAAAAATTACGGCATATCAAAGGATTTCAAAGTTTTCCGAAATTCCAAGGAATTTAAATAGATTTCAAGAAGCTGATGATATTTTAAAGAATTTTAAAGATTTTAGGGTATTCTAGAAGATTCTAAGGAATTTGTAGAACTTTCAGGATATTTTTAGACGCTTAACAAATTTCAAATGATTGGGAATATTTTAGGGTATTTTAAAGGATTCCAAGAATGTTTTAAGAGATTAACAAAATGTCAAGGAATTTTAAGGGATTTCTCGGTATTTTATCAGACTTCCATAGATTTCACTGATCTTAAAGGATTTTGAAGACTCCCAAAAAGGTATTTAATGAATTTTTCAGGATCTCAAAGAATGTTCTAAAACTTGAAATATTTCAAGGGACCTCAAGGAATATCATCAGACTTTATTAAATTTCACAAGATTTTAAGAGATTTCAAAATATCTTAACGAAATTTCATAGAATTTCACAGATTTCGGGGTATTTTGAAAGATTCCAAAACATTTTCAAGATCTCTAAGAAATTTCAAGGAATTCCAAAGGATTGAAGATGTTTTAAAGTATTCCAAGGATCTTTCAGAAGATAAACAAAATATTAAGGAATTTCACGGAATATCATCATATTTCATTCAATTTCACGATATTCCAGAGCATTTTATAATATTTTAATGAAATTTCAAAGAATTTATTCATAAGAATTGTAAATCTTCAAAGGATTTCAAAGATTTGGAGATATTTTCGATTATTTCAAGGTATTATTGAAGATTTCAGATGTTTCGAAGAAGAATCTAGAAAATTTTGAAGCTAATTTTTTTTTTTAGTTTACACAACTTGACCATATTTTATGAAAAATTCGAGTCAGCTTCAATGATATATAAGACTTTTACACGCTGGCAAGAAATTTGAAAATATTCTCCAATTTTTTGGAAGTCTTTGGAAGTGTTGAAATTAATTCTAACTGACTCGAATTTTTCCTAGAATGTTGATTAACCTTTTGACAATTTTTAAAATGTTTTGAAAATTTTTTAAATAATCTTTCAAACATAAGGTTTGAAAATAACAAATAATTTTGAATTTTCTCAGAAATTGTCCGACATTTTTATTCTTATTTTAAAATCTTTCAAAATACTCAAAAAGCTTGAAAATTCTGGGACTCCTTTAAGATCCGGAAAGATGAAATTTCCGATACAGCAAAATTCCTAAAAAAGAAAATATTCGAAATAGATCATTCCCTAGATTATGAAATGGCCGATATATACAAATCCCGGATAAGAAATCCGGAACAGTTTATAATATTACCGAATTCGAGAATTTTCAAATAATAAAATTCCCGAAGAAAATTGCAGAATTATAAAATATCCAACACTGTCAACTTCCGGACACTATCAAATTCTCAAATCATAAAATTTCCAAATTCAGAATTTGCGAATTCCGAAAGAATGAAATTCGTGACAGAAAATTACCAATTTGTAAAATATCCGACACTGACAAGTTCCCGACAGTAGAAAATTCGCGCATTTGAATAATCAAAGTAATTGTTGTTCAATTATTATTATTCATTGAAGATACAGTAATTAAATATTTTCATCAGAGAAAATTCTTTTATGCTCAATATATTTTTATAAATTATCTTTCAAATCTAAAGTATCAATTACTATTAAAAAATTTCTCAATTCAAGCTTGTTTTTTTTTTAATTTGCATAGTAGTTTTTTTTTTAATTATTGCTCGGGTGACAACAATCTTGTTCTTGTATTGTACTTCTGCACTGAGGACTATCTTTTAAATAGTTGTTATTTTAAATTTGGAAAATAATTACAAAAAAATTCATTCACATCCAAAAATTTTCATTGCAACAAAAAACAATTTCTTTGAACCGAAAACTTTTGATTCAAGGAAATTTTTATGGATTGAAAAAAAAACATTTTAAAGTACTATAGGAATCTTTGAACTAAGAAGAATGTGTATTTTGTAATTCAAGATATTTTTCTATCACCCGTTATAAATAATTTTAGTTTTTTTATATTTTTTTATTCTTCATTCTATTCTAAAGCCGATAATATATTCACAAAAATTTTTTGTTCCATAAAATTTACAACTTATTTCTCAATAAATTAGTTATACTATCTATGGAAAAAATAATTTTTTAGCCTTTAATTGGTATTCTTTCTTAAATCAAAACAATATGACCATATGGAAATATTTTGTAAAGGAATTTTAATTACGATTTAGAAGAAGAGAATATAAAAAAAATCCCTGTTCCAAGTTAGAATTAGATACATATTGAAATGTCCTGGTCTCAAATAAAAATTTGCTTCAATTTAAAAATCTTTTATTTCGTTTAAATAAATATGTGCCAATATTTGGAAGTTCCCTCTTCCAAATTTTTGAAAAAGTCATTTAATATATTGTGTGGCTTGGAACAGGAAATTTTTGGAAATAAATGTAATTGTTGCTTGGAAACGAGAATTTCCGTGAACAATTACAATTTAGACTTTCAAACAGGTTGGAATTTACGTTAAGAATGATAATTTGTCTTGCAACAAGAAGTTTTTTACATGGAAGAGAAATTATGGGAAAAAAATTAATTTTTATTTAGAATAAGGGGGGGGGGGAATCCTGTTTCAAGTCAGAAATCGACACAATTTGAAACTCCCATCTTCCAAATTTTAGAAAATGGGAGTTACTATATTTACGAATTAAAATATAAAATTTTGTAAATATGAATATAATTTTAACATGAAACAGGGAATACGAGATTTTTTATAAGAATTATAATTTTGAGTTTGAACAGGAAATAAATAATTAAAATGCAATTATGCTGACTCTTTTCTTTTCAATTTGTACAATTTTTTCGATTTAGACCGAAACAAGTTTCAATGCTTCCTGAGAATTTTTCCAAAATGGTGAAAAAAATTTGTCTTTTTGGTAGAAAATTGTTCTTGTTTGTTTGAAAATTCGCCTTTTTTTAAATTCATCTCCTTTGCTACAAATTTTATCTTTTTTTATTGAAACCTTAACTATTACATTTCTTGTTGAGAATTAATCTAAGTAGGTTGCAAATTCAAATATTTTTTTAAAAAATCAAGTATTTTTTTAAAAGAAGCATATTTTTCACTTGAAAATTAAACTTTTTGATTCACCATTCGTCTACTTGGAAAAAAATTCGTCCTATTGGATTGAAAATTCATCTTCTTTGTTAAAAATTCAATTCAACGACATTTGGTTAAACATTAATCTTTGTAGGTTGAAAATTCAACAGTTTGTTTAGCAATTCAACTATTTTGTTGAAAAGTCATTTTTTTGTTGAATTTTAGTGTTTCTTTTAAATTTATTTTAACCATTTGGTTGAAAATTCATCTTTACAAGTTGGAAATTAGATTATATGGTTGAAGATTCAACCATTTTGTTAAAAATTTAATTTTTGATTAAGTTATTTTTTTAGGTAGAAATTTCATCTTTTTCATTGATAATTCGTCCTTTTGGTTTACAAATACATCTCTTCTTATAGAAATCTCACATTTTCATTAAAATTTTTGGTCAAGAATTCAACTACTTTGTTGAAAATTTGCCTTTTTGGATAAATTCAACTGTTTTTCATTTTAAATTAAAATATTTTTCAGTTTCAATATCAACAGTTATTTTTTTATTTTTTTGTTTGATGTTGGATTCATATTGGATTTACATTTTTGTCGAGAATTCATATTTTTGGTTATGATTCAACTAATAGGTTAAAAATTAAATTACTCTGTTAAAAAGTCACTTCTTTTATTGCAGATAACTTCCCGTAAAGAATGATAGTTTTGTCTTGTAGCACGTAATTTTTTAGATGGAACGAAAAATTTCAGAAAATAATTTTAATTCCGATTTAGAAGAAGTGATTAAAAAAAATCCTTGTTCAGATCGTGAACTATAATTCATTTATAAAATTATCTGTTCCATATGCATAATAGTTACTGAAACAATTTAAATATAATTGAAAAATATTTTAAAAACAAAAATATTTTTCTGCCTCTGGATGATATCTATGTACATTATTTGCATTGTGAAATATGAAAAAACGTGGCGGTAAACGAGCCTACATTTAAAATTTAAATCAAATTTCAACACACGCAAAAGTGTTATTGGAAACTAGAAAAGAATTATAATGCTTGTGTAAGTCGGCTTCTGCAAACATTTAGTGGCGTTACTTGCCGATGTTCTGTTTATTCTCCTTCACTTGTTTTGATCGTGAAAGACGACCAACAATTTCGTAACTTGTATACAATTTCAGAAGATGAGAATAAAACTTTTCATATCGTCACGCCTCAATATTGTATCAGATGAGAATTTTGATATTTATTAATTATATTTAATAAATAATTTTCACATTCATCCTAAACGGTGGAGGAACAGCCACGACCTTTTTTCAAGTCATCGAAACAGTTATCTTTTTAATGTGATATTTTTTCAACTTGCTGGGGAGTGATTTTATAACTTTTTCACTTTCACTTCAATTTCCATTTTTCAAAATTCACCTCAATTGTCTTTTTCTCTTTTGTAAATTTCAATCGCCTCAACAGTTTGACCAAGAACAACCAACGTGAATTGACTTAAATTATGATATAATAATTTTCAAATATTTCAAAGGATTCGAAAGGATTTTGTAGGATTTTAGGAAATTAAAAATTAAATTTTTAAGCATTCCACGGAATTTCATTCTGATTTTGAATTTCGCTATTACATGTTTCGAAACTTCTTAGAGAAGAAGGCTTACAAAGTTTGCTCACCTATACAATTGAACTATATTGCCATCAAATTTTATGAGATTTTTACAAAAAAGTGCATCTTCAATCAAATATTTGAATTTTGAATTATTATTATTATTATATTATTAGTTCTGGGTTGAGACCTTAGCAGCCCCTGACGCTTGGGTAATCCCGTTGCGTCCCCTTGTAAGCCCAAGCATGACCCCATAGCCCTCTCCATAGGGAGAGGACCGCAGCCACGCTATTGGCCGATATCTCCAACTCACTGATAAAATAATTACCTGTGAGTATTAGACGTTTCCCCGCAATCGCAGGGCAGTAACAAAGGATGTGAGTAGATGTCTCATTATCCTTTCCGGACAGACGACAGAGGGGACTTTCTGCAAGCCCTATCTTATGTCTGTGATATCCTAACTTCCCATGTCCTATGAATAGTTCTGTTAGGACTTTAATTTCATTCCTCCCGAGCTTGAGTATTTCCCTAGCTCGGTTGGAGTTAAGCTTTGAGCCCAAGATTGTTTTGGCCCGTCTGCAACCAGAAACCGGGTCCCACTCATTCTGATGTTCCTCAGTCAGCCAACTGTTAATTACTTCAGTGACTAACCTGCTGGAAATACCTACCACTGGTTCGGGTCCAGAAAAATCTCTTCCTGCTGCTAGCTTGGCTAGTCTATCCGATATCTCATTGGCCTTGATACCACTGTGTCCAGGGATCCATAGCAGAGTGACTCGGTTTTCGGTCGCTAACGTATTTAGTGCTTCAAAGCATTCCAATACTAATAGCGACGTAGTAGTTGTTCCATTCAAGGACAGTATAGCAGCCTTGCTGTCTGAGCTGATACGGATGTTCCTTTTATTGCCGTACTTCCTTGCCTTAAAGGCACACTTGAGTATGGCCATAATCTCAGATTGTAGAACTGTGGCGTAGGACCCCATCTCAATTGTGAAGCCCATTCCATTCCTTCTACGATACACGCCGGCTCCTGCCTTCTCCTCGTTCCTGGAGCCATCTGTAAGCCAGTTGTCTCCATCACAGGGCAGGTATGCGTCGCCGTTGACCCATTCCTCCTTCGCGGATAGGCTAACTCGATACTTCTTGTCGAAGAGGTGACGAGTGACCATTTTGTCCCTGGGCATGTTCAGGGTCGGCCTTCTCGCGATGTCGACTGGGATCTTCACTGTTGTCGAGATCCTTCTGTCATTCACCAAATTTACCCTTCAGGCCGCCTTCGCAGCCACGGCCTTGATGGTAAGATGGAGGGGCTCTAAGCCTATTAGTGCCCCCAGTGCCATCGTGGGTGTCGACTTCGAAGCTCCAGTGACGCCTCTCAAAATCAGTCCCCTGATCCTTTCCAGTCGAGACTTCATCGTGTACAGCTCGACCCTGCTCCACCAGACTACCGCCGCATAGGTTAACCTGGGTCGCAAGATCGCTGTGTCAATCCACATAAGTGTCTCCGGTTTCAGGCCCCAGATTTTCCCTACGGCTCTCCTACAAAGCTATAGGGTCGCTACTAGCTTCTTGCACTTGTTTTCCAGGTGCTCATTCCATGACAGCTTCTTATCCAGAATTACTCCTAGATATTTGGCTCTTTCTTTGATTTCCAGCTGTTGTCCTCCAAGTTTCAATGTACTCGTAGTTCCCCACTTCTACCTTCTGGTGAAAACAACCGCATCTGTCTTACTCGGATTAACCGATAATCCAGTTTTCTTGCGCCATGAGTCTACTATCATCAGTGCTTGCTGCATTACTCCGAAGAGCAGATCCAGATGCTGACCGCGCACGATAACTAATATATCGCCCGCATAGCCTATGACGTGAAGACCCTGACTCGAGAGTAAATGAAGCATTTCATCCACTACCAGGCACCACATCAAGGGCGATAAAACTCCCCCCTGCGGACATCCCGAGTCAATGGTTTCACTTAGAGTGACATCACCCTTAGTCGTGGTTAGGTTCCTGTTGGCCAACATGTGGCCCGTCCATTCCACGACTGGCATAGGCACACCATGTGCAATCATGGCCGCCCTGATCACCTCTTCAGAAGTGTTATTGAAGGTTCCTTTGATGCCCATAAAGGTTCCAATCGCAAGGCCTTTCTCCTTTAGTTGACCTTCAATTAGGTTCACTGCTCCGATAAGGGCCGTCGCCGGCGAGTGACCAGCCCTATAGGCGTGATGCTCCTTATGGAGCGGTCTGCTTGACAAGACCTTATCGCGGATATATCTATCCACAAGTCTTTCCACTGTTTTTAATAGGAAAGAAGTTAGGCTGATGGGCCGAAAATCCTTGGGGGAAGTATAACCGATCCTACCTGCCTTCGGAATGAAGACTAATCTCGTACCCCTCCAAGCCGTCGGGACATATCCCAACGTCATACTAGCCCTAACAAGTCTCACTAGCGGCCCTATGATGATCTCTCCAGCCCTCTGTAAGAGGGCTGGATATATGCCATCCGGGGCAGGAGACTTGTAAGGACTGAAGGATTTCAGGGCTCACCTGACCTCGGCAGGGGTGACGATCTCGTTGGCCAGGCGTCGTTTGGGGCCCAATTGGGTCACAGGTGACTTTGCTTGCCTCTGAGTTGTCGCCCTCTCTTCTCCAGCCCTTGAAAAGCCTGGAAAATGTGCCCTGATCAGATGAACCAAGGTATCCCCGTCCAACTCTGAATATCCCCCTCCGGGCAATTTCAGAGTGCCGAGAATAGCGTCCGGATTTCGAGAAAGCAGCCTGTCCAGTCTAGCCGCCTCAGCTCCCTTGTCGATGTCTGTGCAAAAGTTGGTCCAGCTCTCCTGCTTTGCCTTACGTATTGCACCTCTGTATTCGTCCCTCATCGTTGTGAATGATGTCCATAGTTCCTTTGTTTTGCCAGTACTGGCACGTCTGAACCTCTCTCTGGTTACCCTGCGAAGGTCTTCGAGTCTCCGATTCCACCAGTGTGTCTCCCCAGCATTTTGGACTCTTTTAGGTCGACAATTACTTTCGCAAGTAGCTTTAATGGCTTCCGTGAAAGTTTTGGCTGCCATCTCCAGGGTGTCCACGTCTCGAATTGACCTGGGAACCTCTGAAAGTGCACATCTTAATTCCGTGGAAAACTGATCCCAGTCCGTTCTTCTCGGATTTCTGACCCAGTTGGGGCCAGTGGGTGCAACGGATTCCAACACGAACTCTATTTGTGAGTGAGCTGAGAGAGAGGGTTCGTCTGAAACCCTCCACTTCTTGATACTATCCCTGAATCTACTGGTGCACAGAGTGATGTCAATGACTTCTTCCCTGACCGAATTACGAAACGTCGGTGTGTTCCCCGTATTAAGAATATCTAAGTCAGTAGCGATTAGGTATTCCAGTAGGTCATTACCTTTCGAGTTGACGTCCATGCTACCCCACAAAGTATGGTGGGAATTAGCATCGCACCCCAACAGAAGAGAAATGCTTCTTACCTTGCAATATTCCACCAGTGTACATACCTCCACTGGTGAATTAGTATCGCTGTCATGAGGAAAGTAAGCTGATCCTAGAAGCAGCCTCCCTATCCTTTTGAGATCCAAGGCTATCACCATCAGGTCTCTCGAACATAGTCAGTATACATGCCCTTGGTTTGGCCGCCTTGGGGTCCCTGTTACAAAAAAAAACAAGTCCCCCCTAATCCCCTAATGGTATTCTGAACTAACCATGGTTCTTGGATTAGCGAGGTACCTGTATGCCTCGCAGTCATGCCCCTCTGCAAAACTGCAGAGGCGCTTTTGCTGTGATGCAAGTTAATCTGGGTAATGGTTAGACCGGGAGCAGTCATTTAGGTCTGCTCCCGATCCTCCTGCGTCTCAACAGGCTCCTCCTGTCCCTGGCCGGAAACCCTGAAGTTAACCTGTCCAAAGTGATAGAAGGGCCTGTTGTTGAGGGCCGAAAGGGCCCTCGTTTGGGACTCAGGAATATACACGACTAGGAGATGCCTAGTGCCTCCTAATTTGTCCCCTTCCTGAGGCTTTTCGTGCCTGACAATTCGCCAGGACGCATTCTTCAGTGAGGGGTTGAATCCCTCCAACCGACGGAGAACCTCAGACGGGTCTTCCGGTTTGCCCGGGAACCACGCCGTAGCTCTCACCATCTTCTGGAGCAACTCAACCCCACCCACCTTAAGGGATGCACCTTCCCACAACTCTGTCTCGACCACCGCTTCGAGTAGTCAACCTCTAGCCGTTGGGTCGGCTGCCACAAATACAAAGACCCCTCCTCTGCAGAAGGAGGTCACAAATTTTGGCCATTGGTCTGGGGACACTTTTCCAAGCGCCCTCCAGGTAGCCTCCCTGAAGATCTCAAACTGCTCCACCGCGAGCAATGAGTCCGGGTAGTTGGTTTCAGCCAACACAACCGTCAGGGGGTTGGTCCTCTGAGCGCCGTCAGTCCAGCTCCCGACGACTCTCTGTTTATCGGCTGCTGGACCGTCTTGTGCCTATTCACTGGCCCAGCCACCCTCGGTGGGGTGCCCTCCGAACCTCTACCTCTCTTCTGGGCCTCAGTGCTGGATGTCAGCCCCTTAGCTGGCGACACTCCAGCTCCCGCAGCTGCTTCCCTAGCCTGCCGCGCTTTCCTCCTCAGTCTCCTTTTCTGGGAACCGTTGAGGCTGTTTTTCTTATTGGAGGGCCGATTGGCCTCTCCCAGTACAATGGCCTTGCTCAGAGGGACCGGCGATCATTCAGCTCCCAAGGGAGCTGTGTGCACAGCCATCAACTGAACTTGGCTTGCCCGAGAGACAGATAGAGGGGTAAGGGTTAAGTTGGGCCCGTAAAGGCCCAACACCTCACCTCCGTCCGCCACCACCCTTCTTCCTCCTTTCTCGTTTTTTGTTTTTTGCGTGTCCATATTGATCCCACGAGAAGCTAGGGAAATAAAGGTCCGCCCCTGCAGAGCCCCGCATGCAGGGGTAAGACTGTAATTGCTCGGGGAGGTAGTCCGGTGCAAATATCCGCTTGCAAACCACCATAACAAAAACGGAGAGCTTTTTTTTAGTCGCTATGTGGGCCGCAGGTCATTCCTGTCCCGATTACAAAACTGTAAGTCGGTCCGGGCGGGGCCTCGACTCAGGGATCCAGAAGGTCCGTGTTAGCTAGGGTCTTTCACCCTTCTATCATACCGTAATCACACATGCCAGGAGAGCCAGTTTATAGGGATCCTTTCATTCATATCCATACGCATGCAGGCCGAGGTGCTTTTGACCCCTATTTCCCATATGCTTAAGCCTCTCCACTAACGACAAGGTGTTACAGCCCCCAGGGGAGGTGAATCTTGAAAGAAAAAATATACATTTTCAAGAAAAAAGTTAATTTTCAACCAAATGCTTGGATTTTCAACCAAATACATAAATTTGATACCAAGAAGATTCATTTTCTACAAAAGAGATGAATTTTCAACTGAAATGATGAATCTGCAATAGAAGAAGTGACTTTTCAACAAAGTAATCTAACTTTTAACCTTTTAGTTGAATCATAACCATATGCCAACGTCCATACCACGCTGAAAAACCCAGTTCTCGTCAGATCACTGAAGTTAAGCAGCGTTGGACGCGGTTAGTACTTGGATGGGTGACCATTCAAGAATACTGAGTGCTGTTGGTACATCGTGGGTGCGGTGAGCCCACACTTGTAGTTATTTACAACAACAAGAAAACTATCCACCTAGAAACACTACCCGAATCGGGTAGTGTCACGCCTACCCTGAAAGGGAAATGGCTTAATGGTATACATACATAACCAAAAAATATTAATTCTCGACAAAAATGTAAATTCAATATAAATCCAACATCAAACAAGAAAATTAAAAAATAATTGTTGATATTGAAACTGAAAGCACTTTTAATTTAAAACGGAAAAGAGTTGAATTTATCCAAAAAGGCATTCTTTCATCAAAATAATTGAATTCTTGACCAAAAATTTTAATACAAATATTAGATTTCTACAAAAAGAGATGTATTTTTTAACCAAAAGGACGAATTTACAATAAAAAAGATGAAATTGTTACCTAAAAAATAACTTTATCAAATATTAAATTTTTAACAAAATGGTTGAATCACCAACCATATAATCTAATTTCCAACATATAAAGATGCATTTTCAACCAAATGGTTAAAGTAAATTTAAAAAACACTACAATTCAACAAAAAAATGACTTTTTAACAAAATACTTGATTTTTCAACAAAATAGTTGATTTGCAACCTACTAAGATAAATTCTCAACAAAACGTGTAATAGTCAAGGTTTCAATAAAAAAAGATGAAATTTGTAGCGAGAGAAAAGTATTTTAAAAAGAAGAAGGCGAATTTTCAACCAAAAACATTAATTTTCTACAAGAAAGACGAATTTTCAACAAACAAAACTTTTTCTAGATCTGGTACTGGTCAGTTTTCCATTCCATTAAAATTTGTAGGTGTCAATCACCCAAATTTGTTTTACCATTTTCGAAAAATTTTCAGGAAGCATTAAAACCTGTTGCATTCTAAATCGAAAAAATTGTACAATTTGAAAAGGCAAGAGTCAGTAGTTGAATGAGTTTAAGTTGGAAGCGTAAAAAATTTAATAATTTCAGATTAAGCTCACAAAATGGGATGCTTCCAAATCGAAAAAACTTCAATTACATCATATTGAAATAAATAAGTCCTAAATTGAACGATTTATAGTGCACTCCAGTTTTACAGCCTTAGATTAAAAAAAAAATTATTTCATCTTTAAAATCAATGGATGATTATTCTTCATTGGTGGCCTTAAGAAACCGAGAAAAATAGTAAAGAATCTCTGAAATGTTGGAATGTATTTTCACTCTTGAACGTATTCGAGTCCCTTTTTTCAGGCATTTTGCATTTTAAATTACAAACATTAATAAGCAAATACACACAGTATATTATGCGGGATGTCTACATTAAACAGAGAAGAAATGTAGATTCTTCCGAATGCATTGCCAAATAATATAATATGATAAATAAATATCGGTCATTATTTTACATATACGTAAAAAGCTGCAGTCGACGTAGTGGATTCAACAGGGCAAATTTTTCAACAGCTTGAGAGTGTTCAAATTGTTTATTGATTTCAATACAATTTAAATAGTTTTACAGTTTAACAGTTGTTCTGTATACCGTTTGGTCTTGTTACTTTCGCCAGTTTCTATATTTTTGGGCATCCTTCTTATCCATCTCCTTCATCAACTCATCGCGAGCTTTGTCTGCATTCGTTCCCTCTTTACGGCAGTCGGTTGCAGATTTAGCGCATTTCTTAGCTAAGTCTGCAATGCATATCTTAGCCTGAGCTTTAAATACTTTTACATCTTTTTTGAATTCCTTAGCTATTTTTTTACAGCAGTTTTCAGCACTCTTTAAACAGAAAAATAAGATTTTTTTTTTATATTTACATTAAACTTTCCTGTATAAATTAACCCCATTACTGATCTTCTCAATACTACTTGTTCTGTCGACATTGCTATTTATTTGAGAATATTGTTCTCGCGCACTGTAATTTCAAAGATCTTTTTTAAGACATATCAAATACGTATACAAATATTAAAAAATTAAAAATATTTTTCATCATATTATAGACTTTTCTAACTCAATCAGATTGATTTTCATAAGCCTAGATAAAAAAACATAACTATTAATATTGAGCGATTCTTATTTAATTTTGTTCAACAATGCAAAATTCTCGAAAGACTTTGGCAACAACCAATTCTTTTTATAGTGAAATTTAATGTGAAACTCCTTTCGTAACGGTTAAAGTATACCATTGAATCAATGAATGTATGAAACTGGATTGCAAAATAGCACATATTGTGTTTGAATAAGATTATAAATAATATTTTCTAAGTACCTGAATATCCTCAGTATTTTTGGCTTTGTCATAACACTGTTGACATTTGTCCCTTTTCGTTTCATATCTGTCGTTGAATTTTTTGCCAGCATCATCACTCGTACATTTGTTATATATTTGGTCAGACGTTATTTCTTTATTCTTTACAGTGTCAGCTACATCCTAGTGAGAAAGAAAAACAAAACTATAATATAATTTCAAACACTTTTTTAATATAATAAATATATAGGAATTAAAAATTGTTGTTGTATACTGACAAAAATATCAGCGTATGCTTTCGAATTGCCAGTCATCATTGGCATTGTGGATGTGTCAATTGAAGCAGAAATATCTTCTGCTAATTTATCTGCAAATACTATCTGTAAAAATAAAAAGTAATGATAAAATTATTATATTTTAACTTTCACTCTTTAATTTAAATTTTTGATGCTAAGGTTCTTGACCAGGGTAATACGTAATAATTATGATGTTAAAATTTTTCTGTATAAAGAATGACATCGACATTCTACCTGTAAGGGTTGTGAACAAAATGATCTCGTCTCTCCGTAGCTTAGTGGTTTAGAGCATCAGACCGGCAATCTGAAAGACCTAGTGTTCGAATCCCAGTGGAGCCAGAGAGCATTTTTTTCACAATGGAAATATCAATATTTTAAAAATATTGAAACGACCAGTAGACAGAAAAATTTTAACATCATAATTTTCACTGTTTAAGTTTTAATACATTTAATGCTTATACGTATATGTATGTATATATATATATATATATATATATATATATATATATATAATTTTAAAAAAAGTTAAACAACCACTGCAGGGTCCCACTAAGAGCAACTGCCAGCCAAAAAATGTCAACAGCCCCCAGTAGCACCGCGGCAAATCACACATATGGCCACGTCTCACAACTGTGAGATGGGTGGTCATAGGCAACGACGAAATCACAACGACAGGTCGGCGAAACCCTCGTGTATCTTGAGGACACGAAGCGGCCCAAGGAAGACAGCTATCTGCATCCATCTCGCAAGTGCCTTGGCATATTTTTGACACGCGGGTATGGCTTTAAGGTTACGAACCAGTGATAGTTTCGCACCTCCGAGAGCACCACAAGGAGAATTACTTGTACCGAATATTTTGGGTACAGTCGTTGTAGCTCTCTTTTAAGGTCTTGATACCTCTCCTCTTCTTCTTTCTCCTTTGCAGTGATGTTGTATTCGGACGGAAACGAGAATTCGATCACGAATAAAGTTCGTTTCTCGAAGTCTTGGAGAACAATGTCAGGCCTCGAGTGCGCAACGGAGACTGCTGCCCGAAAATGGTAGTTCCAAAAAATTTGGCACTTCTTGTTTCGGACATTCGACTCGATCTCCCTTGAAGCGTTCGGCAGGGCAGGATCGCGACCAACACCGTAAGAGCGACAACGATGGTAATAAAGCACTCTTAGGGCCGCATTATGTCTGTAGTTATACGTCGTTCCCGCGTGGTTCGGACACCCTGATAGTATGTGTTCTAGGTACTCAGTGTGTGCATGACACGCTCTGCACCTATCACTGGGAACTTCTTGATATAAAATGCGCTCACGGTATGCTAATGTGGAACTGACACCGTCCTGGCATGCGAAAACAAAACCCTCTGTACCTGAATTAAGCCCTGATGATTTGAGGAAAGCAAAAGTTTGCTCCTTCGACAAGGACTGTTTTTCTACATTTCTGTGAAAGTTTCCGTGCATTTTCTTGTCGAGTAGCTCTTGGTGAAAATTTTCTAACCTCTGCTTTCTTCACTTTGGTTTTTAGAAGTGTAGCATCTAGATGAAGTAATGCACTTTCCTCACTTCTGATGTTAAAATTCAGGCCAAGGGCCTCAGCCGCTTGCTCCGCAGCTTTGTAAAGGAACGTTCCTTCGCCAATCATTTCGTGGTTCCTAACCATCTTTAGGAGAGGATCTCTGCCATTCGCAACGATGTAATCTATACTTAGAACAATCCGGATATGAAGACACTGGAGATTCAGAAGGCCGCGTCCGCCTTGAACGCGTGAAATATATAATCGCGGAACGGACGAATTGATATGCAAGCTTTTATGCATATGCATGATCTTACGTGTAATGACATCAAGGGCCTTAAGCTCGTTCTTCGTTCATTGAACTACCCCAAACGAGTAGAGCAGAACCGGAACGGCAAGCATGTTAGTCGCAGATACCTTGTTCAACGCCGACAGATTGAAAGACCAGATCTGTTGAAGAAGATGCTTGTATCTGCTTCGGAGAGACTCCTCCACTGATGTTACGTCCTGAATGCGGTTTTGAGGCATGCCCAGGTATGTATAGGTCTCTCCAGTATTATGATGTCTGATAACACTTATATCCACAAGCTCAGGGTCCTTCGGAATGTCAGTAATCTTTCCTTTCTTCAGTTGAATTTTGGCACACTTGTCCAAGCCAAAGTCCATCCCAATCTCTCCTGTGTAGTTCTTGACAATATTTATGGTAGTTTGAAGTTTGCTTTTACCAGAGGCATAGATCTTCAGGTCATCCATATAAAATACATGAGTGACCTTATGTTCGCGCTGATTAGTGCCGCCACAGAGGTATCCAGGAGAATTTCGTAGTGCGAGAGATAGAGGCAGCAGTGTGATGCAAAAAAGCAAAGGGCTCATGGTATCACCTTGAAAGACGCCCCTCTGAAAGGTGACGTTGTTCGTTGTCACACGATAATTTCTAGATGAGATAGTAAATCTAGTTTTCCAACGAGGCATCAATCTCTCTATGCATCTCACTATGTGTGGATGTACCTTCAAGCTTCCAACAGACAGATGATAAGTCTATGAGTTGCTGAATCGGAAGCTTTCCGGTAGTCAATCCAGGTCATTGACAGGACGCGGTGATGAGCTGCAGCGTCTTTAAAGACACACCTGTCAATTAGCAGGTTCTCTCGACAGCCTGCTACGCCTTTTTTCGAGCCACGTTGTTCGTAAATCTCTCGCCATACAGGCTCAATTCGTCGAACAATTTTGTTGTTGAAGACAGCTGTGAAGATCTCATACAGCATGTTCAAACAAGTTATTGGCCTGTAATTCTCTGGGTTGGACAAGTTGCCTTTTTTGGCAGGAGTATAGTGTGTCCTAACACCAGCCACTGCGGAATGGGCATCTCCGACTTTAAATATGAGGTGAAAATGCGGGCCAAATGTTGGTGTGTAAACTTAAACTTCTTCCACCAAAAGTTCTTGATACAATCTAGTCGAGCAGCGGTAGAGTTCTTCGTGCCTCTAAGTGATTTTTTCACCGCTTTGGCAGTGATTGATGGACATTCCTCCTCAGATTTTATTACGTTGTCGCAAAACTTCTTAAAGAGGATGATATTGTCAGTATCTTCTTTCAACTCTAGTGTTTTCGGGATCTTGTACACCTCTCTCCAAAAAGTCTCTACCTCCTTGGGCATGGGTGGATTTTTTACAAAAACAGGTAGATCGCTGAAGAGGCGCTATGGGTCAGCGAGAAACTGTTGATTCTCCCTGATCCATCTCTCCTTCTTCTGTATTCTCCTCCTTGCGTCAGATAACAGCCGCATTTTGTCAACAATATGCTGCTTGATTGTCAGCAGCTTTGACTTTTTTAGTGTGTGATTCAAGATCCTTAGTTCTTGGGCGAACTTTCGAACCCTTTCAGTAAACGGTCTACCAGATGTTATGTAGTCAATCACACATTGAACACGGGACGCATTCTGTCCTGCCCAACCAATCTTCTTGTTTAGTTGATGCAAGCGTCTTTTGGTCTTTTGATCCATCGTCGGTTTCAGCCTTCGATTTGAATCAGCCAAAACTCTCGCAGCACAATAAACTGAGCAATTGATTGTCCAGAGGTCGGACTCTTGCGAAATATCTCCACGAAGGAAGGCATCCATTTCAGCCAGATCTTGGGGCTTAGGAGGAACTTGCATGTTAATGTTCCTTCTTGTAATGAAATTGCGATCATCTCTCAGAAGGTGCCTGCTTTCTGCAGTTGGTCTCAATGTCGATTTCTTATCTTCGTCTGCAGCTTGATAAAGCAGCGGTTGGGGAAGCGCTTCGCGTACATATCCATTTTTTCGGAGGTTGACGGCTTGATTTCGCAAAGACTGATGCGAAACGTGCTGAAGCTCTGGGTGTTTCTGGCACCACAGAGTGTGTACACGCGCCATAAAGCCTCCGCGA
>CAKNYM010046035.1:39168-84196 GCA_932195095.1 Andricus curvator
ATATATTAATAATTAAATTAAAAGTTAAATTTCTCTTAAGGTGCCATCTATAAATTACGTAACAGCTTTTAGAGGTGAAGGGGTTCGAGAAAAGGTTGCATGTAACATGAGAGGGGGTAATCATATAGCCTATTCATGTATCTAAAATTATATAGTATATCACGTTAATCTTAGTAATTTTACAATAAAAGATTATAATAAGGTTATAAAGACTTTATATAGTAATATTAGGTGAGTATTTGATTTTCATGTCCATAATTCTGCAAGAAAATATTTGAAAAACAAAATTTGTTTCCAAATTTTTTTAATTACTGCTATTTGTACAATTTAAGATTATCGAGCGAAGCTAAGATATTTCAAAAGATTCCAGGCGATTTAAGAGGATTTTCAAATATTTTAAGACATTTCAAAAGATTTTAAACAATTTCAACGAGTTCAGAGTATTTGAAAAGTTTTCAAGGAATTTTAGAAGATTTTCAAGATTTCCAAATATTTAAAAGGAGTTGCAAGCAAATTCAACGGATTTCACGACATTTTTGTCAGATTTCTGTGGATTTCAGTAATTTCAGATGATTTTGAAAGGTTCTCAAAAAGGTGTTCTAATGAATTTTCAAGGATGTCAAAGGATTTTATAGGATTCACCGCATTTATAGGATTCACGGGATTTCAAGAGATTTTATAATATTTTTATGAAATTTCAAATAAGCTGTTCACAAGTATTGAGGGATTTGAAGATTTTAGGGTATTTTGAAGATTTCAATGAATTTGGAGGAGCTCTAACAAATTTGAAAGGATTTCAAAGGATTGGGAATTTTTTTTAAGTATTCCCAGGACATTTAGGAGATTACAAAAATATCAAGGAATTTCACGGAATAAAATCAAATTTCATTTAATGTCACGGGATTTCAAGGGATTTTATAGTATTTCAATGAAACTTCGAAGAATTCATTCATCAGAAAGTTTCATATTAAATTTCATTAGCGTTTATTATGATGGCAATCGTACTTCAAAATGTTTAGGTTATTCAAGGTCACGTTTAGCTTTTAGGAAAAATATGAAAAAATGCGTTATTAATATTCAATAATTTGAAGATACGTACTAGTCATTCAAAGAAAATTAGACAAAATAACCGCCACGCACCTACAAAAAAGTCTTTCGTAGACTATTAAGACGCAAATTAATTTGTTAAAACTTTTCCATCCCATACTTTCCTACCCCTACTATTCCTCTCTTGCAATCAATTTACTTTGTATCACATCACTTCACCCATCGCTTCCCCTTCCACCCCTAACTTCTTCTTCCACTACTTCCCTCTCTCTTCACTTCCCCTCGCTTCCCACCCATACTTGCAATCATTTATCCTACTTCCCCGCTCTAATTTTTCCACACTTTTCCTACATCTACACCTCCAGTTCCCGTCCTTCCCCTCCCGCAATTTCCCATCAAATCCCCTAGCTGCCCTCCCCTAGTTTCTCTAAACTTCCCCTTCTGTGATAAATTACGACTGAAGGACACCTGAACGAAACTATGAGGGTGAAAAATTAAGTTTTTGATGAATATTTTTCTACCACAAATATTTGGAAAAAGTACTTAACAGAGGTGGCGGGAGGGGCTCCAAACTGCTTTGTTATCAATTTTTACATCGGGAGACGAGGGGTAAAAAATTGAAAAAATATGTTACGTAATTTGTGGAAGATCCCTAATGTGTAGATGTAATTAATGAGATGTGTAAGTTTAAAAAGGGTGGGTTAGGCGGGTTTTCATATTTTTTGAATTCAAATTGGTTATACACAATATTAAATATATGCAAATGAATTTTTCAGTCTGATAATTGATAATTGAATAAAAATGTTGGGTTACTTACTTGAAAAACACAGAAAGCCAATGAGCAGAAGATCACCCACGTCATGATTGAATAAATCGTTTAAGATATACTTCCTAGCAAAGATGAACCAGAAGTATTTCACCCGGATATGTAGAGGTGCCTTTTTATATTAAATACTTATCATACGTGTAGCAATCTGAAAGAGAATAGTTGGGGAGGAATGAGGAAATGATCACGATTTCAAGCCTCGGCAATGATAATGTTAGATAAATAAAACTCTGATTTGCTCGCATCATTGTTTAAATTGTAAACATACATATGCGGATATGGTTTGTTATATGAGAAAATTGAAAATCACAGAGATAAAATTTTTAAATTGCACCGTTGATTCACCCAGGCAAAAGTTATGTTTGAATTTAAGAAATTGTTTCTCAGAGTTCTGTTTGATAATTCAAAAAGAGAGTTCCTTTACAAGAAGTAACATTTTTTTTAAATACTGAAGTTTTTCCTCCTTTGAATAAAGGAAACAACTTGTTTCGACACTATATCTTTAATTAAAAATAATATATTTTTTGACTGAAATGAAGTACTAGATAAAATTCAAGAAATAATTTACCTATCTGATTATATTAAACCAAAGAAATTATTTCTTGAAATCAAGTAACATTTTTTTAATTTACTCTCTATAAATCTAAATTAGTGAAATTCAACAAATTGCGTTAGTAGAAAATGACAGTATTTATGTATGTTGTGAGCGCGATAACTTTTGAACGAACAAATCTATTAGATTGGAAATTCGTACACTCTTTTAGTGTATGTAACTGAAGGTCCAGTTCGCTAGATAGATATTTTTGATACAAATTCAAACGGAGCATTTTAAAAATTTTTGAGAGAATTTTGTTCAAGATTCAAAAATTCTGTGTACGGCTATTTTTAATACTCGGCAATTCAAACAATCTATCCTCACGACTTTTTCTAATAAAAAGAAAATTATCTCGCAAGTTTGAGCGCGCCTAGGGCGCGCAACTGTTGGATCTCACGCTTCGCGCTCGATCATA
Organism: Andricus curvator; assembly: GCA_932195095.1. Classification (NCBI taxonomy): domain Eukaryota; kingdom Metazoa; phylum Arthropoda; class Insecta; order Hymenoptera; family Cynipidae; genus Andricus; species Andricus curvator. Next base: position 42,052 of record CAKNYM010046035.1, read on the forward strand.
TATTTATCTCGCGCTTCGCGCTCGATTATGTATTCACCTCGCGCTACGCGCTCGGGCGTATTTACATCGCGCTTTACGCTCGGTTGCTCCAGATTTTAGAACTTCTTGTTCGACTTCGATGAAAAGAAAAAGTTTGTTTGCAAATATTATAAAATTATCAAAACCTCTACATATTAAGTGATTGTTAAATTTGTTTTTATTTTAGACTGAAAAGGAACTTTATTTACTCAAGGTTCTATCGAGCTTAAGGAACACATTCTCATCCAGACACTCGCGCTTCGCGCTCGATATTTGATTTGAAAATCATTTGAACCTTGCGTTCCACGCTCGGTTCTGTGCACCGTATGATAGAAACAAAAAAGTTTGAACGCACTTACGACGTGCGATTTGGTAAATACACTGAGCGTGCACTTTGTGCTTCGTGTTATATGTTCTTCATATACAAATTACTAAATTTGTATTTGATTTCAAATGAAAAATAATGATATAATTTAGGCGACAAATTTTATTCATTAAAATTTTATTTTAGCTTGTGCCGTTTTTCAAAAAAGTTAATTTTTTCATTTTGAATATATTCTTACAACAAAAATTGATTACAAGTTTGTAAAGCTTTTTCGAATGCACAATTTTTGTTCATTTATCTGTTTTCGTACCTTGCATTGTTTTTTCAAAAATTTGATTTTTTTTACTGTCAATGTTATTTTCACGAATAAAACAAAAACTACGCATCCTATCGAAACATGATTTACAACAAATTTGTACCTCTTCCTTAGATGAACAAATGTTGTTCTTGTCATTTTTTTCGTAGCTCGTGTTATTCGTCTAAAAATTTGATTTTTCTATTTTCAATGCTGTTTTTTACGAATAAAACAAAAACTACGCGTCATATCAAAAAGTAAATGATAAGAAATTTGTAGATCTTTTTTGGGTGAATAATTTTGGTGGAATAATCTTTTCTCGTATGTTGCATAGTTTCACAGCAAAATGGAATTTTTCATTATTTTTTTGTGCGATCAAAATTTGAATTTTTTATTTTTCGAAAAATTCAAAAAGTTGTTATGAAAATATTATAGGGTGTTCAAAAAGCAACGCTTTTCTCCTCTTGACTTTTTTTCATATCGTGCGTTTTTCGGCTTAAAATGTACATTTTCGTTTGTTTTTTGGAATTTTGAAAATGCTATAACTCCAGTAATTTTTTTTTTATCACGAAAATTAATTAGAATGTTTTGTTCGTCATTTTGCGTACTACTAATAACCATACATAGATTTTTTAAATCTTCAAAAAAAGTGGTCTCAAAAATTTTCAAAATGTGCTCACTTTTTGAATTTTCATCCAAAATAGCTGGTTGACGAACTTGTTCTTTCTTCTTAGGCCATGAAAAAGTGTGCCAAAGCTCAATCAAATCTGATCATTTTTTCGGAAGTTATCGTGGCTACAGACAGACAGACAGACAGACTGACCGACAGACAGACAGACAGACAGACAGACTACAGACAGACAGACACCTTGGTAAAAACCGTTTTTTCTGGCTCAGGGGGTCTCAAAACGTGAAGATTTGATGAAAACCGACTATGTCAAATTTTACATAAAACCAATACCTTCTCATTAGAATGAGAATGTAAAAAAACGAAAATGTAAATTTTAAGCCAAAAAACGCACGATATGAAAAATGTTAGGAGAAAAAAGAAGTTCCTTATAGAAAGCCCTACGAGATTATCGAAAGAACTTTCTGAATTTTTTCGAAAAATCGAAAATTCAAATTTTTTGAACAACGGTTCGGGTTTTAACCACACAAAAAGTAATGAATTGAGTTGAAATGAATTCTCAACAAAAAAGATAATAGGGGAAGGCATGCAGGTTGAGACGGGATTTGTTTTTTTAGTCAAATTTTTTTACTAAGAAAAATATCACAGAAAGCTATATACCGTTGGAAACGTATTGTCTTGGGCTACACTTTTGCTACAGAAAGTAGTTGCATAGCTTCAAAAATGAAAAAGCTACGGCCAATTTTCTGAACATATGTTTTTTGGCCCAAAAATGTTTTGACATGCAGGTTGAAATAGTCATAAAAAATTGAGAAAATGTTGAAATAAAATAAATTATAACGATGAATCTCAAAATGTTATTGTTGATTCATTTATCATAAAGGCCTCAGCCGTGAATCACCATGATCAGTTTTTCTTGGTCTTCAGCATGCCATTTTCACTGTCTAAATGTTGATAATTTCCAGAAAGAATTGAATTAAATATAACACTTAATATAAAAGTTCAAAAGCAATTTCGAACATAAACAAACATTAGAATGGCGTTTTCCCTTCAAAACGTATTGTACAGCGACACATACGTAGTATACATATATATGTGTACATATGTACATATGTAGTCATTCGGACATACTGTAATATTTCTTGCACTCTGCAAAATATGTTCGAAATTCCTTCGGAATATTAAAATAGAGTAAAAACTGTGGTACGAATGTTATATTTACCTTTTTGTACGGCTTCAAAAAATACACTTTTTTCACGTTTGAAAAATTCTCGAATTCACTTTTTTCACAAACATTTTTTGGATGCTCTGGTTGAAAAATAAGGAAGGGCAACAAGTACGTCTCTCTGTTATGAAAAGTTTACTGCTGATGTTACATCAAGGTGACTGTAGAGATATCAGCGCCGCAAGTGGCACTGAATTTGAAATAATAAAAATTCAACTTACGATTTCTCAATTTAGTTGAAAATTCATTTTCAAGTTAAAAATAAATATGCTTTGCTAAAAAATTATTAATTCTTTTTGTTGAAAAATCTACTGTTTAGTAAAAAAAATTCGAAAAACTCTAAATTATGCAAAAACTTATAATAGATATTATTATAATATTATTATAATATTAATAATTATAATAATTACAGTTATCGGATAATTTGAAGTAATAAAAAATAACGAAAAGATAAAACTAGGCCATAAGAAATAAGGTAACCTTCGTTCTCTAAAAACATGATGTTTTCAAAAATGTGGAGTTTATACACAAAAATGTGTTCTCGTCGAAACTGAATTAATTACCTTGCATCAAAGGAATATGAAACAAACTGTTTCGGTTTGAATTTTTTTGTTAATGAAATAATTAAATCATCAACTATAAAGTAATACATTCAATAGAAAATATTTTTTAAATACATGTAATATTTATTATTTTGTGTTTTATAATATAAAAGTTTTTTAATTTTTCGTATTCGGGAATTGTATAACTCGAACACTTTCCTGTGTCCGCAATTTTATTTATGGGTTTATTATATTTCGAATATTTTCTTTTTCGGGAGTTGTGTTAATTTCAATAATTAATCATTAATTTTATGGGGCCACTGAAAAATCCCGAAAAAGAAAATTCCGGGCTGTAAAATTCCCGAAAAAGAAAATATTTGAAACAAAAAATTTCGGAAATTATAAATTTGCCGAAATATGAAAATTCTGAATTTGCAAAATTCTCAAAGAATGAAATTCGTGACAGAAAATTACCAATTTGTAAAATATCCGACACTGACAAGTTCCCGACAATAGAAAATTCGCGAATTTTAATAATCAAAGTAATTTTTTTTCAATTATTATTATTCATTAAAAATACAGTAATTAAATATTTTGATTAGAGGAAATTTTTTTATGCTCAATATATTTTTATAAATTATCTTTCAAATTTAAAGTAACAATAACTATTAAAAAATTTCTCAATTCAAGCTTGTTTTTTTTAAATGTGCATAGTAGTTTTTTTTTAATTATTGCTCGGGTGACAAAAATCTTGTACTTGTATTGTTCTTCTGCACTGAGAAATATTATTAAAATAGTTGTTATTTTAAATTTGAAAAATAATTTCAAAAAAATTAATTTACATCCAAAAATTTGCATTGCAACAAAAAACAATTTCTTTGAACCGAAAACTTTTGATTCAAGGAAATTTTTTTGGACTGAAAAAAACAACATTTTAAACTACTATATAGGAATCTTTAACTAAGAAGAATGTGTATTTTGTAATTCAAGATATTTTTCTATCACCCGTTATAAATAATTTTAGTTTTTTCATATTTTTTTATTCTTCATTCTATTCTAAACCCGATAATATTGTCACAAAAATTTTTTGTTTCATAAAATTTACAAATTATTTCTCAATAAATAAGTTATACTTTCTATTGAAAAAATAATTTTTTAGCCTTTAATTGGTATTCCTTTTTAAATCAAAACAATATGACCATATGAAAATATTTTGTAAAGGAATTTTAATTACGATTTAGAAGAAGAGAATATAAAAAAATCCCTGTTCCAAGTTAGAATTAGATACATTTTGAAATGTCCTTGTCCGAAATCAAAATTTGCTTCAATTTAAAAATCTTTTATTTCGTTTAAATAAATATGTGCCAATATTTGGAACTTCCCTCTTCCAAATTTTAGAAAAAGTCATTTAATATATTGCGTGGCTTGGAACAGGGAATTTTTGGAAATAAATGTAATTGTTGCTTGGAACCCAGAATTTCCGTGAATAATTACAATTTAGACTTTCAAACAGGTAATTTCCGTTATAAGATTTATAACTTTTATTTTCTAATTGGAATTTACGTTAAGAATGATAATTTGCCTTGCAGCAGGAAGTTTTTTACATGGAAGAGAGATTTTGGGGAAAAAAATAATTTTGATTTAGAATAAGAGAATTTAAAAAAAATCCTGTTTTAAGTCAGAAATCGACACAATTTGAAACTTCCATCTTCCAAATTTTAGAAAATGGGAGTTACTATATTTACGAATTAAAATATAAAATTTTGTAAATATGAATATAATTTTCACATGAAACAAGGAATACGGAATTTTTTATAAGAATTATGATTTTTAATTTGGACAGGAAATAAATAATTGAAATTTAATTATACTGACTTTTTTCTTTTCAAATTGTACAATTTTTTTTTTATTTATACTGAAACAGGTTTCAATGCTTCCTGAGAATTTTTCAAAAATGGTGAAAAAAATTTGAGTGATTGACACCTAGAAATTTTTATGTTATGGAAGGCTGACCAGTGCCAGATCCAGCCCAGACTAGACTGTCAACAGGAAAAGTAAAAAAAATTAAGCTTAAAAGATCGACAGTTTGAATGACATTTTTTTTTCTTTTTCGATAGAAAAACTTTGTTTGTTTGAAAATTCGTCTTTTTCTTTTTAAAATTCATCTCCTTTGCTACAAATTTTATCTTTTTTTATTGAAACCTTAACTATTACATTTCTTGTTGAGAATTTATCTTAGTAAGTTGCAAATTCAACTATTTTGTTAAAAAATCAAGTATTTTGTTAAAGAAACCATACTTTTTGGTTGAAAATTAAACTTTTTTATTCTCCATTCAATTCAACGACATTTGGTTAAATATTAATCTTTGTAGGTTGAAAATTCAACAGTTTGTTTAGCAATTCAACTATTTTGTTGAAAAGTCATTTTTTTGTTGAATTTTAGTGTTTCTTTTAAATTTATTTTAACCATTTGGTTGAAAATTCATCTTTATAAGTTGAAAATTAGATTATATGGTTAAAGATTCAACTATTTTGTTAAAAATTTAATTTTTGATAAAGTTATTTTTTTAGGTAGAAATTTCATCTTTTTCATTGATAATTCGTCCTTTTGGTTTACAAATACATCTCTTCTTGTAGAAATCTCACATTTTCATTAAAACTTTTGGTCAAGAATCCAACCACTTTGTTGAAAATTTGCTTTTTTGGATAAATTCAACTGTTTTTCATTTTAAATTAAAATATTTTTCAGTTTCAATATCAACAGTTATTTTTTTATTTTTTTGTTTGATGTTGGATTTATATTGGATTTACATTTTTGTCGAGAATTCATATTTTTGGTTATGATTCAACTAATAGGTTAAAAATTAAATTACTCTGTTAAAAAGTCACTTCGCTTATTGCAGATAACTTCCCGTAAAGAATGATAGTTTTATCTTGTAACAGGTAATTTTTGAGATGGAACGGGAAATTTCAGAAAAAAATTTTAATTCCGATTTAGAAGAAGTGATTTAAAAAAATCCGTGTTCAAATCATGAACTATAATTCATTTATAAAATTCTCTGTTTCATAGTAGAAATGTAGTTTTTATGACCAGAAAGTATCTGATGTTCTAACTCGGAACCATAATTTTTTTTCCATAATTAAAATTGCTTAAACAATTGAAAATATCTGAAACAAAAAATATTATTACTCTCATTGAACCCAGAAAACACTCAATTTCCAGGATTGACAGGAAAAATACAATGTGTTATGCATAATATTTACTGAAACAATTTAAATATAATTGAAAAATATTTAAAAAATAAAAATATTTTTCTGCGTCTGGAGGAAATCTATGTACATTATTTACATTGTGAAATATGAAAAAACGTGGCGGTTGACGAGCCTAAAATTTAAATCAAATTTCAACACACGCAAAAGTGTTATTGGAACCTAGAAAAGAATTATAATGCTTGTGTAAGTCGGCTTCTGCAAACATTTACTGGCGTTACTTGCGGATTTTCTGTTTATTCTCCTTCACTTGTTTTGATCATGAAAGACGACTAACAATTTCGTAACTTGTATAAATTTTCAGAAGATAAGAATAAAACTTTTCATATCATCACGCTTCAATTGTGTCAGATGAGAATTTTGATATTTATTAATTATATTTAATAAATAATTTTCCAGTTCATCCTAAAAGATGGAGGAACAGCCACGACCTTTCTTCAAGTCATCGGAACAGTTTTTTTTAATGTGATATTTTTTTGAACCTGCTGAGGAGTGATTATATAAATAGTTCACTTTCACTTCAATTTCCATTTTTCAAAATTGACCTCAATTGTCTTTTCCTTTTTTGTAAATTTTAATCGTCAAAACAGTTGAACAAAGTACAACCAACGAGAATTGACGTAAATTATAATGTAATTGATTTCACATATTTCAACGGATTTAAAAGGATTTTGTACGATTTCAGGAAATTAAAAATTTAATCTTAAGGCATTCCACGGAAATTCATTCTGATCTTGATTTGTTTCGCTATGTCATGTTTCGAAACTTCTTAGAGAAGAAGGCTTACAAAGTTTGCTCACCTGTACAATTAAACTGTATGGACATCAAATGTTATCATATTTCGACAAAAAAGTGCATCTCCAATCAAATAGTTTAATTTTGAAACAAAAAATATAAATTTTCAAGAAACAAGTTAATTTTCAACCAAATTCTTGGATTTTCAACCAAATACATAAATTTTATACCAAGAAGATTCATTTTCTACAAAAGAGATGAATTTTCAACTGAAATGATGAATCTGCAATAAAACAAGTGACTTTTCAACAAAGTAATTTAACTTTTAACCTTTTAGTTGAATCATAACCAAAAAATATGAATTCTCGACAAAAATGTAAATCCAATATAAATCCAACATCAAACAAAAAAATAATTGTGGATATTGAAACTGAAAAAATTTTTTATTTAAAATGGAAAAGAGTTGAATTTATACAAAAAGGCAAACTTTCAACAAAATAATTGAATTGTTGACCAAAAATTTCAATAAAAATATTAGATTTCTACAAAAAGAGATGTATTTTGAAACCAAAAGGACGAATTTACAATAAAAAAGATGAATTTTCTACCTAAAAAATAACTTTATCAAATAAGTAAACTTTTAAAAAAAGGGTAGAATCTTCAAACATATAATCTAATTTCCAACTTATAAAGATGCATTTTCAACCAAATGGTTAAAGTAAATTTAAAAAACACTAAAATTCAACAAAAAATGACTTTTCAACAAAATAGTTGAATTGCTAAACAAACTGTTGAATTTTCATCCTACAAAGCTTAATATTCAATCAAATGTCGTTGAGTTAAATTTTCCACAAAGAAGATGAATGGTCAATCCAATAGGACGATTTTTTTCCAAATAGACGAATGTTGAATAAGAAAGTTGAATTTTCAATCAAAAAGTATGATTTTTTTAACAAAATACTTGAATTTTCAACAAAATAGTTGAATTTGCAACCTACTAAGATAAATTCTCAACAAAAAGTGTAATAGTCAAGGTTTCAATAAAAAAAGATGAAATTTGTAGCGAGAGAGATGTATTTTAAAAAAAAAAAAGGCGAATTTTCAACCGAAAAGATTAATTTTCTACCAAAAAGACGAATTTTCAACAAACAAAACTTTTTCTATCGAAAAGAAAAAAAAATATCATTCAAAATGTCGACCTTTCAAGCTTAATTTTTTGTTATTATCGTCCTGACAGTCTAGTCTGGGCTAGATCTGGTACTGGTCAGTTTTCCATACCATAAAAATTTCTAGGTGTCAATCAGCGAAATTTTGTTCATCATTTTTGAAAAATTTTCAGGAAGAATTGAAACCTGTTGCAGTCTAAATCGAAAAAATTGTACAATTTGAAAAGGAAAGAGTGAGTAGTTGAATGAGTTTAAATTGGAAGCGTCAAAAATTTAATAATTTCAGATTAAACTCACAAAATGGGACGCTTCCAAATCGAAAAAACTTCAATTATATCATATTGAAATAAATAAGTTCTGAATTGAACGATTTATAGTGCACTTTAATTTTACAGCCTTAGATTTAAAAAAAAATTATTTCATCTTTAAAAGTAATGGATAATTATTCTTTATTGATGGCCTGAAAAAACCGAGAAAAATACTAAAGAATCTCTGAAATGTTTGAATGTATTTTCACTTTTGAACGTGTTTAATTATAGATCCTTTTTTCCGGCACTTTGCATTTGAAATTACAAACATTAATAACTAAATACACAAAGTATATTATGCGATATTTCTATATTAAACAGAAAAGAAATGTACATTCTTGCGAATGTATTGCTAAGTAATATAATATGATAAATAAATATTGCTCATTATTTTACATATACGTAAAAAGCTGCAGTCGACGTAGTGGATGCAAGAGGGCAAATTTTTCAACAGCTGGAGATTGTTTAAATTGTTTATTGATTCCAATACAATTTGTACAGTTGTACAGATATACAGTTGCACTTTATACCTTTTTCGTCTTGTTACTTTTGCGAGTTTCGAAATCTTTGTGCATCCTTCTCTCCCATCTTCTTCATCAACTCATTGTAAGCTTTCTCTCCATTTGCTGCCTCTTTACGGCAGACGGTTGAAGATTTAGCGCATTTCTTAGCTAAGTCTGCAATGCATATCTTAGCCTGAGCCTTAAATACTTTTACATCTTCTTTGAGTTCCTTAGCTATTTTTTTACAGCATTTTTCAGCAGTCTTTAAACAGAAAAATAAGATTTTCCTTCACATTTACATTAAACTTTCCTGTATAAATTAACCCCATTACTGATCTGATCTTCTCAATACTGCTTGTACTCTCGACATTGCTATTTATTTGAAAATATTGTTGTCATGCACTGGAATCTCAAAGATTTTTTTCAAGACATCAAATACGGATACAAATATTAAAAAATTAAAAATACTTTTTACCATCTGATAGACTTTTCTAACTCAATCAGACTGATTTTTATAATCCTAGATAAAAAACCGTAACTATTAATATTGAGCGATTTTTATTTAATTTTTTTCAACAATGCAAAATTCTCGAAAGACTTTGGCAACGACCGATTCTTTTTCTAGTGAAATTTAATGTGAAACTTCTTTCGTAACTGTTACGGTATACCATTAAATCAATGAATGTATGAAACTGGATTTGCAAAATAGCACCTATTGTAGAATTTTTTAAGGAAAAACCTTATTTTATCGACTTCTTCCAGACCATTTATTAAAATTGTTGTACACAAAAATCAAAAATGACGTTTCGGAATCATACCGATTCCCTCATCAGATTATCTTTAATACAGTCGGTCAATATTTTAAAATATAAATAGTAGGTGAAATCGGACATCTAAAGAATCTATAGAGGTGACAGAGAGTGCACCCTCCGTCTCCATCTTGAGGTATGAGCTTGAGGTATGAGGTATGATTAAATCAAGAATATTTACATCACGAAAATTCTTTTCATAGCACCTATTGTGTTTGAAATAGATTATAAATAATATTTTTTGTTAAGTACCTGAATATCCTTAGTATTTTTGGCTTTGTCATAACACTGTTGACATTTGTCCTTTTTCGTTTCATATCTGTCGTTGAATTTTTTGCCCGCATCATCACTCGTACATTTGTTATATATTTCCTCAGACGTTATTTCTCCAATCTGTGCAGTGTCAGCTACATCCTAGTGAGAAAGAGAAACAAATCTGTAATATAATTTCAAACACTTTTGTAATACAGTAAATATATAGAAATTAAGAATTGTTGTTGTATACTGACAAAAATATCAGCGTATGCTTGAGAATTGCCAGCCTCCATTGGAATTGTGGATGTGTCAATTGAAGCAGAAATATCTTCGGCTAATTTATCTGCAAATACTATCTGTAAAGATAAAAAGTAATGATAAAATTATTATATTTTAACTTTCTCTGTTCAATTTAAATTTTTGATGCTAAGGTTCTTGACCAGGGTAATACGTAATAATTATGATGTTGAAATTTGTCTTTCTACTGGTCGTTTTAATATTTTTAGAATATTGATTTTTGAATTGTGAAAAAAATGCTCTCTAGCTCCGCTGGGATTCGAACACCAGGTCTTTCAGATTGCCGGTCTAATGCTCTAAAACACTAAGCTACGGGGAGACGAGATCATTTTCTCCGCAACCCTTACAGGTAGAATGTCGATGTCATTCTTTATACCTGTAAGATTATAATTCCAACATGATAAGTTTAAATTAAATTTTTGATGCTAAGGTTCTTGACTAGGGTAATACGTAATAATTATATGTTAAAATTTTTCTGTATAAAGAATGACATCAGTAATTTCATTTTTAGGGTTTTGAAGGCTAATCATGAAATAAGTGCCAAACTTCCATTTTTAGCTTTGACCCTTGTCCTGTGACCCGTCACCTTTGACTATTGACCTCTGACCTTTGAAACCCTGATCCTTGATGTTTGAAACATGATCTCTGACATTCTTGATTCTAACACGCGACCTTTGTCCCTTCACCTATCACTTGTGATCTCTGACCTTTGACCTATGGTAGTAAGGGTTGTGAAGGAAATGATCTCGTCTCTCCGTAGCTTAGTGGCTTAGAGCATCAGACCGGCAATCTGAAAGACCTGGTGTTCAATTCCCAGCGGAGCCAGAGAGAATTTTTTTCACAATGAAAAAATCAATATTTTAAACATATTGAAACGACCAGTAGACAGAAAAAATTTTACATAATAATTTTCACTGTTTAAGTTTTAATACATTTAATCTCTTCTCTTCAACAGTCAAAGAAAAAGTTGTCTTGAAACAAAAGCATCGTCCTTTTGCCTGTTTTGTTTTAAACGACGTGAATATATTTTTTACACAAACAGAATTATTTGGCTGAAAAATGAGGTGAAGTTAGTAGCATACGGAAAATTTTTTCTGCAAAAGGATTCCTGTTGAGACAAATGAAAATCTTATGAACCTTAAACTTGAGAGGAAATTCCATTTACTTCAAAAAACGTCCTTTTGCCACAAGAAGAGATTTCTCTGAGTGAATTTACTGAAAATGCGTTTGTATTATTTTAGATATTTTTGAAATAGTATATAACGTTAATCTTAGTAATTTTACAATAAAAGATTATAATAAGGTTATAAAGACTTTATATAGTAATAAAAGTGAGTATTTTATTTTTCTCTCCATAATTGTGCGAAGAAATATTCGAAAAAAAATTTTTTTTAATTACTGCTACTTGTAAAATTTAAGATTATCGAGCGAAGCTAAGATATTTCAAAAGATTCCAGGGGATTTAAGAGGATTTTCAAATATTTAAAAGGAGTTTCAAGCAATTTCAACGGATTTCACGAAATTTTGTCAGATTTCTGTGGATTTCAGTAATTTCAAATGATTTTGAAAGGCTCTCAAAAAGGTGTTCTAATGAATTTTCAAGGATTTTAAAGGATTCATCGCATTTATAGGATTCACGAGATTTCAAGAGATTTTATAATATTTTAATGAAATTTAAAATAAGTTGTTCACAAGAATTGAGGGATTTGAAGATTTTAGGGTATTTTGAAGATTTCAATGAATTTGGAGCAGCTCTAACAAATTTAAAAGGATTTTAAAGGATTGGGAATGTTTTTAAGTATTCCCAGAACGTTTAAAGAGATTACAAAAATATCAAAGAATTTCACGGAATAAAATCAAATTTCATTTAATGTCACGGGATTTCAAGGGATTTTATAATATTTTAATAAAACTTCGAAGAATTCATTCATTAGAAAGTTTCATATTAAATTTCATTAGCGTTTATTATGATCGCGATCGTTCTTCAAAATGTTTAGGTTATTTAAGGTCACGTTTAGCTTTTGGGAAAAATCTGAAAAAATGCGTTATTAATATTCAATAGTTTGAAGATATTTACTAGTCATTTAAAGAAAATTAGTCAAACTAACGGCCACGCGCCTACAAAAAAGTCTTTCGTAGCCCATTAAGACGCTAATTAAGTTGTTAAGGGCATGTGACACAGTCAAATACGTATATCACCGACCTCATTTTTTCAGTTTATTAAATTTTTGTTTTGAACCTAAAATCTTTTTTTGTAAATAGAATATCGGACTGAAACTTTGTGGTATGTTTCAGAAGACCATAAACTACGTTTATGTACTTTATTTGAGTAGAAATTTCGCTAAAAATTATTCTCAAAGAATTTAAAACTGCCACCATTTTTGTACATATTGTCTTTGTACCTTGAAATTTTTTGAACCTAAAAAATTTTTTTTTGAGTAAAATATCCGCCTCAAACTTTGAGAAATGCAAGAGCCGACAGTAAATTACGTTTATGTACGTCATTTGGGTATAAAAGATGCAAAAAGAAAAATTCCAACTAAATTTCAACAACGGTCACTCAACTTTTATGCTGGACACAACATTTTATAAAATATTATTGTAAGAACACCGCATCATCAATCTTTGACAGCGTGGACCCGATTTTTCAGATGTAGACGAGCTAGCTGATAGAGCCTCGATTAGTGGCCGCCAGACTTCGCATTTTTGTGACCGTTGTTGAAATTTAGTTGGAATTTTTTTTTGCATCTTTTATACTCAAATGACGTACATAAACGTAATTTACTGTCGGCTCTTGCATTTCTTAAAGTTTGAGGCCGATATTTTACTCAAAAAAAAAGTTTTTAGGTTCAAAAAATTTCAAGGTACAAAGACAATATGTACAAAATGTTCGCAGTTTTAATTTCTTTGAAAATAATTTTTAGCGAAATTTCTACTCAAATAAAGTACATGAACGTAGTTTATGGTCTTCTGATACATATTGTAAAGTTTCAGTCCGATATACTATTTACAAAAAAAGATTTTAGGTTCAAAAAAAAAAAAAATTTAATAAACTGAAAAAGTGAGGTCGGTAATATAGGTATTTGACTGTGTCACATACCCTTAAAACCTTTTCATCCCATATTTTCCTACCCCCACTACCCCTCTGTTCCAATTAATTTACTTTGTATCACATCACTTCACGCATCGCTTCCCCACCCTTCCCTAACTTCTTCTTCCACTACTTCCCTCTCTCTTCACTTCCCCTCGCTTCCCACCCATACTTGCAATCATTTCTCCTACTTCCCCGATCTAATTTTTCCACACTTCTCCTACATCTACACCCTACATTTCCCGTACTTTCCCTCCCGTAATTTCCCATCAAATTCCCTACTTCCCCTCCCTAGTTTCTCCTCACTTCCCATGCTGTGATAAAGTACGACGGAAGGACACCCGGCCGAAACTATGAGGGTGAAAAATTAAGTTTTTGATGCATATTTTTCTACCACAAATATTTGGAAAAATTACTCAAAAAAGGTGGCGGGACGGGGTCCAAACTGCTTTGTTACAAATTTTTACATCGGGAGACGAGGGGTAAAAAATTGAAAAAAATATGTTACGTAATTTCTGTATGATCCCTAATGTGTAGATATAATTAATGAGATGTGTAAGTTTAAAAAAATCGGTTAGGCGGGTTTTCGTATTTTTTGAATTCAAATTGGTTATACGCAATATTAAATATATGCAAATGAATTTTTCGGTCTGATAATTGATAATTGAAAAAAAGTTGGGTTACTTACTTGAAAAACACAGAAAGCCAATGCGGAGAAAATCACCCACGTCATGATTGAACAGGTCGTTTGAGATATACTTCCTAGCAAGGATGAATCAGGAGTATTTTACCCGGATATGAGAAGATACCTTTTTATACTGAATGCTTATCATACACGAAGCAATTTCCAAGAGAAAAGTGGGAAGAACGAGGAAATTGTCATGAAACTGTTTTTCTGTAATCATTGTTTAAACAGTGAACAAATGTGAATCTGCTTCGTTATATGAGAAAATTGAAAACCACAAAAATAAATTTTTTAAATTGTACCGTTGATTCACCCAGACAAAAGTTACGTTTAAATTTGAGAAGTTGTTTCTTAGACTTCTGTTTCTTAATTCATAAAGAAAGTTCCTTTACAAGAAGCAACATTTTTTTCAAATACTGAAGTTTTTCCTCCTTTGAATAAAAGAAACAACTTGTTTCACTTTTAAATGAATTTAAAATAATATATTTTTTGACTAAAATGAAGTACTAGATAAAATTCAAGAAATAATTTACTTATCTCATTATTTCTTTAAATGAAGTAATATTTTTTTAATTTACTCTCTATAAATCTAAATTAGTGAAATTCAACAAATTGAGTTAGTAGAAAATGACAAATTCGATTTGTCGAAATATTTATATTTAAGAATTCAATGGAGATAACGTACCACCAATTCCTGACTGAAAATATATTAATTTATTGAAAGTTAAATTAGAATAAGGTTATTGAAATGAAAAATGTGGCAAACAGAAAAGTTTAATAAAAGAGCGTGATTGTGTCAAATTTTCAGCTTTATTGAAATAAGAAGAAGGCATTACGCAGCATATTCACAAGTTCCGTCTTCAAAATGGAAAAACATGAATTATTTGCACCTTTAATCTATTTCACCTTACATTATTTACTATAACTAGCATCATCAGTCGCCCAAGTTTTTCGATTTGAGTGGAAAAATAATTTTTATTATATCATAAAAATTTCGAATAAATAGTTATTTGCTTAAATTCTTTGATCACTGGAATTCAAGCTAAAATGAAATTCTGAAATCGGAGAACAAGGAAAGAAGTATTCTCAGTTTTTTTTCAAGTTATATAAATATAATTTTCCTAACATTCTGGATAATATTCAAAAAGATTTTTGAAGATTTCGGATGTGTCAAAAAAGAATCTAGAAAATTTTGAAGAATTTTGTTCATTTTACCGGATTTTACCAAATTTTATGAAAAATTCGAGTCAGTTTCAAAGATATTTAGGACTTTTAGCAGTTGGCAAGAAAATTAAAAATATTTGATAAATTTTTGGATATCTTTCAAATTTTTGATATGAAATCAAAAAGAGTTGAATTCATCCAAAAAGAAGAATTAAACCTAACAGTTGCAATTTAAATTTAACAATATGATATTTTGTACAAAAATAGATCTATTTTCAAACCTAAAAGAGAAATTTTCAACAGAATTGTTAAATTTTCAAACAAGGAAGATTTCTCAGTCAAGAAGTAAAATATATAAGGCAAAAAAACAGTTTCAAAGATATTTAGGACATTTAGAAGTTGGCAACAAATTTATGAATATATTATAAATTTTCGAAAACCTTTCAAAGTTTTAAAATATTTCTAATCTCTTCAAAAATTCAAAAACTCCTAAATATCTTGCAAACTAACTCGAATTATTCCTAACATTTTGAATAACCTTTCATAATTAAAAAAAGTTATGTTAATATCATGCAGATTTTTTTACATTATAAAATATTCGACAATGTAAAATTACCAACACAGAGAAATTCTCTAATTATAAAATTCCTGAATATGAACAATTAAAATGTTTGAAAAGTAATGAAATAATAAATAAAATAAAGCACTTTTACTTGATGACCATATTTCTTATTTATTTTTTATTTGAACCATTTTTATATTGTTATATTCGAGAATTTTTAAATTCGGTACTTTTTTGAACTGTCAGGAATTTTCCAATTTTAGAATTTTAAATTTTCGACAATTTTATATGTAATTTCGGGAATTTCTATTTCGCATATTTTCCTTTTCGGGAATTTAACAGTGTCCAGAATTATATTTTTCGGAATTTTCCAGTCGTCCCATCAAAATCATTTTAACTTCTCTTTAAAATTTAATTTTTCAAAATAAAAAATCATTCAAAGAATATTCAGTTGTCTTCAGAAAATTTGCTAATTGTCTTGAAACCTTTGAAAATCCTTAAAAAACTTTAGAATGTAATATCGAAATATTCAAAAATCTACATATTGTTGAAAGAAATTGTTTACATTTTTAAGTTTTCCTGGAAATGTTCAGATAATTTGTTTATTCCCTTGAAACCTTTCAAAATTCTTAAACAGCTTGTAATTTTTTTTGTTCGAAACCTGCAAGAATCAACAAAATTTTTAAAAAATGCCTTGTATAGAATCTACCAGATCCTTTTTGGAAAATTTTGAAAATCTTTTGGAATTTTTGGAAATCCTTTTAAATATTCTCTTAAAATTAATTGTTGAAAAAAAGAATTTAATTCCCTTCAAATCTCTCAAAACTCATCCAAAAAATTCAAAATTTCAACAAAATAGGTGGATCCTCAATCGATGAAATTTTCTTCCAAAAGTGATGAATTTTCTACAAAACTGATACATTTTTTAACAACAGAGATGAATTTTTAACTAAAATAATGAATCTTTAATTAAGAAAAGAATTTTTAGAAAAGGCAGTTCAATTTTTTAACAAATAGTGGAATTTTTAACCAAACAGAAGATAATTCTTAACGAAAAATGTAATAGTTGATATTACAGCTATACAAGATTTTAATTTTAAATCAAAAAGATTGGAATTCATGAAAAAAATGAAATTTTCAACATAATAGTTGAATTCTCAACTAAAATAGATTAATTGTTAACCAAAAACTTGTATGTTCAACAAAAAAAAAAAAATTGTACTAAAAGGGACGAATTTTTAAACAAGAAAGACGAATTTGCAAAAAAAAAACAGTTTCATTTTTAAACAAAAAAGATTTATCAGTCAAAAAAGAAAAAAAATTCAACAAAATTATAATCTGAGCGGAAAAATAATTTTCCAAACCAAATAAAAATTTCGAATAACTATTAATTTTTTAAGTTTATTTGTTCATTTGTTTCTAGGGTTAGATAAATATAATTTAGTTAATATTTCAAAGTTTAAAAATATTTGTAATCTCTTCAAAACTTCTTAAATTCAGAAATATTTGTACATATTCTCTTAAAATTAATTTTCCAGAATGAAAAATCATTTTAGATGTTGCTAAGAATTTAAAAAAAAAATGTTATTTCTCTTGAAATCTTGTAAAATTCTTAAAAAGCTTCTAAATCTTTTGTTCTATATCTTTGAGAATCTACATTTTGTTTTCAATTTTTCGAAATTTTTTTTTAGCAGCTTAAAAAATCTTTTGAAATGTTTCGAAATATTTTTGAATATTCTTTCGAAATCTTGGTAAATGCTTACAAAGCTTCTAAATTTTTTGTCGAAATCTTCAAAAATCCACATTTTCTTTGGAATTTTTTTTAATCTTCTCAAGATTTAAATTATTCTCGAATTTTTTCAGAACTAAGACTTTCTAAGACTTTGAAATATCTTTTAAAATAATTATATTTTTCTTAAATTGTTTAAAATTCTGCAAAACTAAAGAAATTGTCTTAAAATCTTCCAGATACACAAAAGCATTTTTGATGAAAAGAAAATTTTAATTGTGAATGTTTTCTAATATTGGTAAATAATTCTGTTCTTAAGATTTTGCTGCCACACTATAATTGGTATAAATTATAATCAATTTTTTAGTTTTGAAATACTTTTCAACAATGTTAGGAAAAATTCGAAACGTTTTTAAAAATATTTAGAATGTTCAAAAGAATTTCAAAAATAATTTAAATTTTGAAAAAATGTAGATCTTGAAAGATTTAAAAAAAAAACATTAGATGCTTTTTAGGAATTTTCAAAAGTTTTAGAAGAATTGAACTTTTTTTTTAAGATTTCCAGGAAAAAATTACTTTTTTATTTAAAAAAAAAGAAGTTTAAGAAAATATGTAAAAAAGATTTTAAAACATTTTAAAAGATTTTTTAAATTCTTAAAGAAGAATGTGGAAGATTTTAATGAAATTTTGTTAGTTTTGAAAGACTTTTCACAAATTTAGGGAAAAATTTGAATCATTTTAACAGATATTTAGAAGGTTTAAAATAGTTTAAAAAATGATTCAAAATCTAAAAAGCTTTAAAAGAATTGAAAAGAAAATGTAGATTTTTAAAGATTCCGTACAAAAAATTTAGAAGCTTTTTAAGAATATTGAAAGGTTTCAACAGAATTGACATTTTTTTAGCATTGCTATTAGAAAATTTTTCAATGATTTTGATTTTGGACAGTGCATTCTATAAGAATATTCAAAAAGATTTCAAAAGATTTTTTTAATTCTTAAAAAAATATCTGGTAGATTTTAAAGCAGTTTTTTTAGTGTAAGAAGATTTTTTTAAAAGCTTTCTGTTTTAAAATTTCGTCCGTTTTTGTAGAAATTTTATTTATTTTGTGGTTAAAAATACAAGCTTTCATTTCTGTTTGGTTAAAAATGGCACATTTGCTAAAAACTGAACTGCTTTGTTAAAAATTCATCTTTTTTGTTAAAGATTCATCATTTTAGTTAAAAATCCATCTGTCTTATTGAAAATACAACTATTTTGTTGAAAATGCAATGTTTTGTTGAAAATTCAACTGTTCCGTTAGAAATTAACTTTTTTGTTGAAAATTCATATTTTCGGGTTAAAAATTTAACTGTTTTGTAGGCACTTCGTCTCTTTTGGAAGTTTTCTTGATCTATTTAGGTTAAAAGTATAACTTGTTCAAAATTAATCTTTTCGGCTAAGGATTCACCCATTTCCCTGAAAGTTCGTATTTTTTGGATGAATTTTGAAAGATTTGTAGAGAATTAAATTCTTTTTTTTTGTTAAATGGTTAATTTGAAGAGATTATTTAAAAAGATTTAGAAACTTTTCAAAAGATTTTTTAAATTGTCAAAAAATATTCTGGAAGATTTTAAGGCAATTTTTTTTAATTTTGAAAGATGTAAAAAAACATATTGGAAAAATTTGAATCAAAGGATTTTGAAGATTTTCAATATTCCAAGGAATTTCAATAGATTTCAAGATGTTGCTGACATTTTAAAGGATTTTAAAGACTTAAGGGTATTCTAGAAGATTCAAAGGAATTTTCACGACCTTCAGAAAATTTTAAGACATTAAAAAGATTTCAAATGATTGAGAGTATTTTAGGGTATTTTAAAGGAGTCCAAGGATGTTTTAAGCGATTCACAAAATGTCAAGGAATATCATCAGATTTCGTTTAACTTTACTGGATTTGAACAGATTTTCCAATATTTCAAAACATTTCCAAAGATTTAAAGAAATTTAAAAGATTCTAAGGAATTTTAAAGACTTTAGAATATTTGAAAAGTTTTCAACGAATTTTAGAAAATTTCCAAATATTTCAAAGAGTTTCAATGAATTTTAAATAATTTCTCGGGGTTTTATCAGATTTCCATGGATTTCACTGATTTTGAAGGATTTTGAAGGCTCTCAAAAAGGTATTTAATTATTTTTCAGGATTTTGAAGGATTTCATTTAAATTCAAATATTTCAAGGGACAACAGAGAATATTATCAGACTTTATGAAATTTCACAAGATTTCGAGAGATTTGAAAATATTTTGATTAAATTTTATAGAATTTCAAAGATTTCAGAGTATTTTAAAAGATTCAAAGGAACTTTCAAGAGCTCTAAAAAATTTCAAGGGATTCCAAAGGATTGGAAATGTTTTAAAGTATTCCAATTTTATAATATTTTAATGAAATTTCAACGAATTTATTCTTAAGAATTGTGAAGTATCAAAGGATTTCAAAGATTTGAAGAGATTTTCGTTTATTTCGAGGTATTTATAAAGATTTAAAAAAATTTCAAGCGCTTTAGGGTATTTAAGAAATATGTCAACAAGACAAGTTTTTCACCAGTAATAATCACCATAAAAACTAGCTGTAAATTCGATCTCGAGTGTTTCCACATTGTTTGTATTTATGATTATATGGTGCTCATTTCACGAGCACTTTGCAAAAATTTTTTTAAATACAAAGACAAATCAAATTTTGTATTCGAAATGATAATTTTTCGAGCTGGAAAAGGGAAGGGAAATGTTCTGTCACACCTTTTTTTTCCCAGCTTTATGATTTCTTTACAAAAATTTTCAGAATTATTCTATTTGAAAATTTATGATCAAAAGTCTTTTCTATTCATGCATCAACTTTCAATTATGTCGATGAAAAAAGTTTTTTTGTTTGAAACAGATTATACAAATCTTACAAATGAGCATAACTTCCTTAATCTTAAAAAAAGTGTATTAATATTATAGATCAATCGATTTGCCTAGAATCAGGGAATCTTTCCCGTTCTTGCATCAATTTTGAATTATGTTAGTGAAAAAAGTTTTACAATAAAAGACCGTGTTTTCAAATATTATGCATTACCATAGCAAACATTAACTTCAGAGGACAAACTTTACACAAATATTGGTTAAACTTTCTTTTGTTTTTCCATGACAAACACATGTATTTTGAAAGACGCGAAGTTGGCTGAACAAAACTTTATCGCTCTAAAAAATTTCCTGCAACAAATTTTATTCTTAGTTTTTTCTGTGTTCCTCGCTCTACAATAAAATGTATCAATGCCATAGGTCAATCGATTCGTCTGCAATCAACACAACTTTTCTTTTCTCGCATCAACTTTAAATTTTGAGATTGAGAAAATTTTTACTATGAAAATCGATTTAAAAAATATATAAATTTCCATAAATTCCCTTCTCTTTAATAAAATGTATTAATATTGTGGGTCAATCGATTCGTCTCGAACCACGGAATGTTTTAGATTCTTGCATCAACTTTGAATAATGCTAATGAAAAAAGTTTTAAAATATTATTCAGTGCTAAAAGAAATTCAATAAGTATTTTTAAAAATCCTCCGGTGAATTTAAAAATTTTGGAAAATTTTACCATTACAAAGCTTTCTCTATGAGGAAGCAAATAACCCTATGAATATACTTTGTTCAGATAAAAGGGAACAAATTAATTCAATAGTTATTTGTTTTGAGTGAATATATTCCTGACTCAATTAGTTGTTCTGATTCTATTATTTTCTTGATTCAAAAAATCAGTTTTTAGATAATAATGAATAACCAGCATGGTTTCCTCTATAAGATCCTATTTGAATTTTTCTACTATGTCTTGTTTTTTTGAAGCATAGCATTTGTCTAATTATTGATGAATCATCTCGAATAAATCTCGAAATAATTTACTTATCTAATTATTTTAAACCAAGAAAAATATTTCTTCAAATCGAGAAACATTTTTTTAAATTTTCTCTCTGTTAATCTAAATTATTGAATTTTCACTATTTACTAGTGAAATTTTACTAATTGAATAAAAAAATCTGAGCTACTCAATATTATCAGAAGATGACAAACTTGATTTGTCGAAATATTTATATTCTAAAATTTCCCAGTTGAAAAATACTACTAATTTCATAGTGAAAATATAGTAAACTATTTGGGGTTGTACATATATAATAATTAAAATAAAGTTACTGAAGTAAAAAACGTTGTTAACAGAAAAGTTTATCGGAATAAGGAGAAGGCGGTATATTGTGAAATTTGTCAATAGACTAAGTCACATGATCCCGGATCATCTACGTAACATCCACCAACACAGCATTTTTACAAGTTCCGTCTTCAAAATGGAAAAACAAGAATTATTTACACACTTAATCTATTTCACCTCACATTATTCACTGTAACTAGCATCAGCAATTGCGCACTTTTTTTTATTTGAGTGGAAAAATAATTTTTACTTTAAAATAACAATTTCCAATAAATATTTATTTGCTTAAATTTTTTGAGCACTAGAATTCAAGCTAAAATTATTTTCTGAGATCTCAAAACAAGGAAATGAATCTCATCATTTTGTTTTTCAAGTTATATAAATATAATTTTTCTACAAGTTTCCATAAAATTCAAGATTTTTGAAGATTTCATATGGGTTTGAAAAAGAATCTAGAAAATATTGATGATTTTTTTTTTATTTCACAAAATTTTACTATATTTTAAGAAAAATTCGTGTCAGCTTCAAAGATATATTTTCCCAGGAATGTTACAAAATTTTTATTAATATTTTGAAACCTATCAAAATACTTAAAAAGCTTCAAAATTATAAAATTTGCCGTAATATAAAAATGCCGAATAAGAAAATACCCGAATAATAGAAGTCCCGAACAGATTATAATATAACCAAATTTTAACATTCCGGATTAATAAAATTCCTGAAAGTTTGTAGTATTACTGAATTTGAAAATTCTCAAATAATAAAATTCGCGACAAAAAATTGCCGAATCATAAAATATTCGACCCTGTCAAATTCCCGACACAAAAAAATTCCCAGATTTGAACAATTTAAAAAATTGTTTTGAAATACTTATGATTTATTTATTAAAAATATAATAATCAAATATTTTAATCAAAGATGTTTTTTTCCTCTTTGTTTAATGTTCTTTAAAAGGCTGTGTCTAATCGTCCCAAAAAATTAGGAGAGATGGAAAAGGGGATGGACTAGTCATGCACCACGTATATTTAGGGAGGGTTTTTTTTTTTATTTTGAGGCGCACGTTCTTTCAAATTCGGATGCTGATAAAAAATTCATTTTGCAATTTGAAATAAATTACTTTCCTCTTCAGAACTGCGACTGCGCATGCGCTCATGATTTGAATCAATTTTGGGAATTTTCAAGAACTTCAAGGCATTTTAAATGATTCTATTATTATCTGAAAGTTTTGCTATATCAGGTTTTGAAGCTGCTCAAAGGCGGCCAACAAAGTTTGCTCACCCGTACCATTAAACTGAATTGACATTAAAACTAGTGAAATTATTATCTTTTTATTCATGGCTTAAAATGATATGAGTTTTTGAGGTAAAGTAGTATTAATGATACACGTATCTGAAAAGAAACATCATTTCTTCATATTATATTTTTATATAATGATAATGAAGGATGTCTAATTCTATACCCAATAAGATTAATATTATTGGTATAATTCACAATTTTTTATAAATTTGAATTAGTTACATTAGAACAGGAATATTCCTTCAGTATGATAATTATTACTTTAGGACAGAGAGTTTCCGTAAATAATTATAATTTTACTTGCAACAGGGAATTTTTGGCATAGAACGGGAATTTTGTAAACGAATTTTAATCACGATATAGAAAAAGGGAATTTGAGGAAATACATGTTTTAAGTAGAAATTCATTACATTTTGAAATGTCCTTGTCCCAAATCAAAATTTCCTTGAATTTGAAAATCTGTTTTTTTTTCTTTCAAATAAAAGTTTGCCTAAATTTGAAACTTCCCTCTTAGAAATTTTAGAAAAAGAGGTTTATTATATTTTCTGGCTTGGAACAGGGAATTTGTTGAAATAAATGTAATTGTGACTTGGAACTGAGAATTTCCGTAAAAAATTATTATATATTATATTATTATATATATATTATATATATATTATATATATATATATATATATATATATATATATATTATATATATTATATTATTATATACCATGCTGAAAAACCCAGTTCTCGTCAGATCACTGAAGTTAAGCAGCGTTGGATGCGGTTAGTAATTGGATGGGTGACCATTCAAGAATACTGACATGAGTGCTGTTGGCACATCGTGGGTGTGGTGAGCCCACACTTGTAGTTATTTATAACTACAAGAAAAACCTAGAAACACTACCCGAATCGGGTAGTGTCACGCCTACCCTGAAAGGGAAATGGTTTAATGGTATATATATATAGATAGGGAATTTCCGTAATGAATTATAATTTAGACATTGAGAAAGGTAATTTCCGTCAAGAATTATAACTTTCATTTCCAATTTGGAATTTTTTAAAAATTAGAATTTGCCTTGTGACTACTATGTACTCTCATGTACCTCATAAGTCTACTGCGAATCCTTATACGTCGTAGAAGTGCATGCGCACCTTCGTGTGTTAAAGAACTCTACTGCGCAGCCCGAGTTACACATAACTGCACTGCGCACCCTCATGTGCAATATAAGCCTACTGCGCACACGTCATTATCGCAGAAGTGCACTGCGCGGCTGCATGCGCTGAGAAACACTACTGGTAGTCCAAGTAACACAGAACTGTACTGTGCACCCTTATTCACCTCATTAATCTTCTGCACATCCGCAAGTGCCGCAGAATTGAACTGCGCAACCGCATGTACTAAAGAATTCTACTGCGCATTTTTGGTACCACGGACCTGTACTCTGCACCCTCATGTGCCTCATAAGTCTACTGCACATCCTCAAGTATCGCAGAAGTGCACTGCGTAGCTACATATTTCAAAGAACTCTACTGCGCAACTTCAGTAACACGGAACTGTACTGCGTACAATTATGTGCCATGTAAACTTACTGCGCAACCCACGATGTCGTATAACTCCACAGCGCAACCCTACGTACTGTAGAAGTTTGCTGCGCAACCATGCTTACTGAATAAGTGTACTGCGAAACCGCATGTATCATAGAAGTCGACTGCGTACCCATAAGTTTCGTACGACATCATTGCGTAGAACTACGCACTGCATAAATCTACCGCGCAACCCTATGTACCACATGGCTGAACTGTGCAGTTTAAGCATAGCAGAAGTCTCCAGCGTGGCCTTATGTACTATATATAAGTGTACTGTGCAGACCAATCACTGCTGAACTTTACAGCGCAGTTCACCACTTCCACCTCTTTACTCCTCTCGTAAAACTAATTCAGATGTAATTAAAATTACTTTGGCTGTGTAATTGAAATAAATTAATAATTGGACCTTGTGTATCTGGCCGAAAATACAAATTACATACGAGTAATTTGTAAGTTAGATCAATTCCATTGGATAAGTCACAAAACCTTTAAATGTAATTCAAATACAAATTGAAATACATGTAATTTCTTCTAGAAATATTTGAAATACATACATTTTTCGACAATTAATATCCAGCTCTGTGAATGACCTTTAAATCAACAACGGGCATGTATGGTTCCTAACAGTTCAAGTGGTAGGGCTGGGAAAGGGAATATAATAAATCCCATAAACGAGGCTAAAGCTACTGAGGATGCTGTGTCCAAGAAACGCCCTGGGGTAAAGAAACATAGCAGTGCTGCCACAAGGAGGTACCATCGCCAGCAAGTTTTATGGCAAAGCGAAAAAAAACCTTAATCAGGGACTCCTAAAAGTTTCTGGTCTGATGACAGCACTTCTATTCAAGACAGGTAGGTCAAGAGGGGCAGGGTTGTTGATTCAAGTGACTCATACAGCCTTGCCCTTTAAAGCCACCTGTAATCGACTACTGTACCTGGGGGATTCCTGCAAGAGAAGCTCAACTCAGAAAAAGCAATTGCTATTGAAGCAGCCCTCGAGATGTTGCCCTCTAGAATATGATCGCCGGGGTAAGACCTAGTGCAAGTATTCAAATTATTTGAACCCATTGAACTTCCGAGAAACCATCATCCATCCTCAAAAGGTTGACAGTCCAGAACCCCACGTTAAAAGTGGAGGAGTGGCCCATCATGGATGCCAAGAAAGACGTCAAGGACCCATTTGGTCTTGAATGCGGAACCTTCAGTGGTCCAAAGCATCGAGAAGGTCATCTGTAAACCGTATCTGGGATTAAGAAGGATTCAGATGAAAATACCTTCCAAACCGAAAGAGCCAGCGAGGACAGTGGAAGAGCAGCTGTCCTCAGAACAAACGATGTAAATCTGCTTCGGCCATCTTAGGCAGACGTTTTAAAGTTGCTCTGATTCAAGAACCTCACTGACGAAAACCCTAGAATAACAATTTACATCAGAAGGGATATCGATTATATTTGCTTACCTAGGTTCTGTACTAAATACCTAGTAGGGATTAAAATCGAGCACGAAAGAGGAAAAAGAGGTCAGCCCACGATTATTTGCTCAACATACCTGCCATTTGATTCTCTCGACACTCCGCGCCGCCATTCGAGGGATGGAGACGTATGGTGAAATACTGTTCCAAAGGATGGCCACTGATCACTTGATGTGAAGCGAATGCGCAATTACCTTCTATCCACCGATTTAACCATATTGAATCTCGTCGATGTCATAAGGTTATTGACCTGACCTTGTGCTATATATTCATAAGCAAAGCATTTAAAACTGGCACATGCAACCTGAGGCATCACTACTGTTACATCCCGAAATTTTACAAAATTTGATGTAACGCCTAGCTAGGCGCAACCTACCTTACCCCACATCTTTCAGGCTAACTCCATCAACTGCAGCAATAGCATTACCGATCTTCTCTGAGTTTGAACCTAAGTATGGTAACTGTACTACGGTCGGTAAGATAGAAACCACAAGATACTTAAAGTATTACCATGAAGGGATAAGAACTGGAAGAATACCGATAAGTTAGCATACGCTCACACTGAAATTGCAGACTCTACCGCTATGAGCTAATTATAATTATATCCATTATCATGCGAATGTACTTATAATCTGAACAATTTTAAAAGTAACAAGTTCAAAGTTAAATCCAAATATAGGGAATACAAGTATATACGTGTGACTAAAAACTAAAACAATAATTTAAATGATGTATTTTACAACATTAATGTAAAACCTAAATAGTGAGTGAAAGAACGTGTACATGGTCAGACAATGCAGTAATCAACAGTGTCTTACTAGGTATATGGGAATATCATTAACCTAGTCATAGAATTCATATTCCTGACAGAGCAAAAGATGTGGTAATCGGTAACCGAGAGTGTCAGCAGATGGAACTTATATGTTAGTTGTTCGCGTAACTTGATACTCACTAGTGACATTCAATCTTTTGATCGTACGTGTTCTTTCCACTATTGGCAAAATACGTGTTCTTTCCACTTTTGGCATCGTACGTGCTCTTTCCACTTTTAGCACGCCCACGGAAAACAAGAACTATATACACTCCAGAGCTCTAAAGAACATTAAAGAAAAACCCTACATATCAACTGAGGGTATTGGTTTTGCTAAAATTTGAAATGACAGAAACGGCTAGCTAAATCCTCGAACACTTCATGCAAATGCACTTTCCTCGTTCCGAACCTGGGTACCTGTCGGAGGGAGAGGCTGTTAGGCCAAACCTCTCTGACAGCCCAGAACAAAGGGCCAATGGGGATGACCGGAGAATGGGAAGCCAGCTGGTAATACAATCAAAAATTAGATGGGTCGTCCGGCGTTTCGACCCATTCAAGGCCGCTGGGGAAGATGGTATTTTCCCGGCGCTGATTCAAGAAATTTTGGATATTCTTATGGGACCGAAGTGTAACATATTTGGGAATTGCATAGCTCTGGGATATACCCCTGTGGCACGGAAGAAGGTCAAAGCGATCTTCATACCAAAGCCGGAGAGAGACTCATACTATGAGGCAAAATCATTCACACTAATTAGCTAAACTTCTTTCATGTTGAAAATATTAGAAAAGTTAGTCGATTTTCATAAGAAAGAGGAAATCCTACTGGATAAACACCTTCATAGTAATCAGTTTGCAGCACAGAAAGACAAATCCAGTATTGACGTACTTCATGCATTTACCTCCCACATTCAAAAAGCAGGAATTCTGCTAAGGAACATGGTGTGCACTGTAAAAAAAATTTCTGGTAAGTTTACCACTTTCAGAGTAGGTCCGATTATTACCTACTCCCAAAGTAACGTTTTCACTGACATTAACGAATATCCACTTTTAATATGGAATTAAACTTTTTAGTTATGTAAGTTTCCAGACAGATTCTGTATTCTAACCAAAAATATTCGATTTTTTCTTCAACATGGCAAGTTTAGCATCTACATGAGAAATGTGAGTAATTATTTCATATTAAAAGAAAGGGAAAAATTCCCCTCTTCAAACGATTATTATTTATTGAACTTAATTTATCCTTTTATTGTATATTTATACTATATTTTTTATCAATTTTGTAAATATAATTTTCCATAATTTATACCGTTCTGAAACACTCTTTTACAAATAATTTTAATTTTACCATTTTTTTATTATTCTCCGCAACTTTGAAACTTTAAAATTACTTGTACTTATAATACGTTAAGAGCTGTGCAAGTACGCCTCGTTATCAATTATCAAATTTCAAGACGTGAGATTACGTTGGAAAAAGGAATTTTTAACAGTTTCTGTACTTTTACCAGCGTCAAAGAAATCAACACTCTGAAAGTAGGTCCATTTATTACCTACTCTGAAAGTCACAGATACACAAGCAGAAACTCTACTTCTACAACGCCTTGCTATAGTGTCAGTCTAAAAGTGGTAAAGTTACAAAATTGGTTGGAACTTCTAACATGCAAGTGGTATTCATCCCATAATCAAAGTAGTAAAATTGCACCAATTTTTTGTTGGTAATTTTACCATTCTAAGTGATAGCATTTTTTTATTTTTTACAGTGTAGGTACAGCTGTTAATAGGTGGATGCGCACTATGGTACGTGGCAAGATTGTGAAGTCTTCGCTCCATGGTTTTAACGTGAGAGCGAAGGTGCAAATAGGTTCTCCGCAGGGAGGGGATTATTCAATTTGGAGGTTAAATGAATTTGGTTTTTTTACACAAGGGTATGCAAATGACCTTGTTATAGCGGTAACAGGAGAATATACGGGAACTTCATTCAAACTCACGTAAAATATCGTCAACATTGTTGAGGATGGGTGCAACAACCGTAGCGTATCTGTTAACCCAGATAAAAATGAATTGTTGGTTTTTATGAGATGCAGGAAACTACATGATCTCGTGAACTCTAATTTGTATGGCAAGAAGGTCGACTTCTCCACATCAGCTAAGTATTTATGAGTCATCTTTGACCCAAAACTAACCTGGAAACTACATGTTGATGCGGTGGTAAAAAAGGCGAAAGGACTTTTAGCCTTGCAGAGGCGCAATTGGAAGAACGGGGGACTCAAGCCCACGGTAGTTTATTAGTTATATACGACAAGCATAAGACCAGTCACAATTTATGGCTCATTGGTCTGGGTGCCAAGAGCCAGTTTGTTTAGTTCCAGGAAACAGGTGGAGAGCCTACAAAGAGTGTTTTGTCTGACAATTACTGGATCAATGAGAACAACCTCAACAGCGGCTTCTACACCTTGTTTTGATTTTGATATTCTAGGGGCAAAGACTGACCTTTAAACCATTTTGGGTTTTCAGATTTGGCGACAACCAAGAGAAGAATACGATGCGAGCCACTTGTATTACCACGCACCCTTAATTTTAGTCGTTCCTTAATTGGCTTTCGTCCAGCTATATCTTGTTCGATTCCTTAAACCAACTTCTTATCTGGCAAAGACCTGCATTCCATCCCTGTCTCATCAACATTGTAATCTCAAATTTATCCTCTCTTTGAATGTTATTTTATGATGAAGATTATCTCACTTAAAGATATTAAGAACAAAATTATTTGGTCATACGTTCAAATATATATGTTTATTTAGTTACATAGCGTCATACTAAACCAACGTTTTAACCCATTTTTGGGTCTTTCTCAAGGTAAAACAGTATTACAAAAGAGGCCGAAAAAACAAATTCAAATATCTAATTTCGCAGATTTAATAAACAGGTTAAAACTAGATAAATTAATTGTACAAAATTCAAAATCATTACATGGAACAATTTCGTCGTTGATGCACGAACAAAAACAAAACCGTCATTATATGAAAACATTGTTGAGTTATTTTGTAGTCTTCCTCGACTAATTAAAAATTTAATTGACAGACACATAAAAGTTAGTGATGTTCAATTCAGAAAGAATAATATCAACCAAATCAAAGAAACTTTAATTCTTAACAATTATCCATTACCTCTCATAAAAAGTATAATTAAAGAAAGGACACATAAAATTTACAACAACTCCAGCCATAATAAAAAATTAAAATGATTAGAAACACTAAATAAAAATGATAAGAGTTGAACTCTTCCTTATATACAAGATTTTTTCAGAAAGAATTAGAAGTTCCCTCAACAAATTTAACATTAATGTATATTTCAAAATAGTAATAAATTGAAGAAATTATATATCATCAAAAAAGATCCAGAGTTAATTCAAAAATTTATCGGGTGTTGTTTACCTCATAAAATGCACAGTTTTTTCAAAGATTTACATTGATGAAACTAGCAGAAGATTGAAAACGTGAATAGCTGAACACAAAAGGGATTGCAGAATCGTTAATAATTATAGCGTTTGTCTGTCCTATCCCAACATGCGTTATCATTGGATCATTATTTTGATTTTGATTTTGAAAACATCAGGATTTTAGCTAAAGAATTTGTTACCAATAAAATAAAAATTATAGAGTTAATTTTCATCAAAAAGTAAAATAATTTGTTTGTTAATTTACCAACTGAAAGAATGCATATTAATAATGTCTATCAGTGCTTATTAAACTGAATTGGTTTGTTCAATTTTAAACTTTTGGCGCGTCCTGTGACTCTGACTGTTAGTACACAATTTCTAATCAAGATAAGTTTACGTGACATCGTATCAACCTTCTATGTACTAAATGTGTTTTACAAAACGTCGGCCTGTCGCATGTCATCAATATGACTGCTTTTAATTTTTTTCCTTTTTTTAAAAAAAACATTAGAATGACCTAAAAAATTATTAGACGGGTAGCCGCCTCTTTCTTTGTATAAGACGGCGACTACAAAATGACTCGAAAATGTTTTTATATAATTACCGTTTTGTTTTTGTTTGTGTATCAACGACGAAATTGTTTCAAGTAATGATTTTGAATTTTGTACAATTAATTTATTTAGCTTCAATCTTTTTATTCAATCTGCGGAA
Organism: Andricus curvator; assembly: GCA_932195095.1. NCBI lineage: Eukaryota > Metazoa > Arthropoda > Insecta > Hymenoptera > Cynipidae > Andricus > Andricus curvator. The sequence continues at coordinate 73,165 of CAKNYM010046035.1, forward strand.
TTAGATATTTGAATTTGTTTTTTCAGACTCTTTTGTAATACTTGATACTTGATATGCTTGCTATGTATTTTTCAGGCTTAATGTAATATCCATAAATTTTAGCACAATAGGCAGTGAGTTAAGTATTTTAAAAATACTAGTAGTATATTTTAGTTTTTGGGCTTTTTTGCTCTCTGAATTAAAATAGATAAAATGTAACTAATTATTAGTAAAACTTTACAGATTTGCTTATGGAAAAAGTGGGCCACTGAAGATTAGAAAAAAATCATTAATTTTATTAGTCAAGATACCTCATAATTCAATATTGGAAATCAACTAATTGCTCGATACAAATAAACAAATTCACTTAGGACTGTATACAATAATTTTAAAAAGTTATTAAAATGGAAAATGCGAAAAATGGGAAAATATAATGAAAGGACGCGTTGGTGTGACATTCTTGACTCTATTGACACAATAAGGTCATATTGGGAAAATGTAAACGTAACGTAACCTGTCTTTAATTTGAAAATATTGCCTTCTGATTGTTTGAACAAAGTTAAAAAATAATTCAATGTGATCCAAATTAATTAAACATATTCAGGGTCTTCCTGCGCTACTTTTCGACAGAGTTCTGGTTTTCATTTTCACAATTTTTGTCGGTTGTACATTTTTTGTTATTATCCACAAAAAATTGCAATTATATAGCAAACTTTGTAAAAATAATTTGCCTTGAATAAGAATGAACTTCAGTTTCTAAAGGAGTTTATTTTTATTTTCTAACTTTTTCTGTTACGAAAAATATACTTTGTTGCCTCTGAATCATTCCCTTTTTTCAAGTACTTTCCATTTTAAATGACGAACGAAATCACGAGCATTAATATGATAAATAAAATTTGGTTATTATTTTACATGTACATACAAAACTGCGGTCGACGTAGTGGACGCAACAGAACAAATTTTTCAACAGCTGAAGATTGAAAGGCAGGTCAATTTAACTAGTTTAATTTTTTAAATCATTTATTGGTTTCAATACAAGTTGCACAGTCGTACAGTTATACAGTTGTACATTTGTACAGTTGCACTTTATACCTTATTGGTCTAGTAAATGTCGTCAGTATGTGGATTTTTGGCTACTTTCTCCAGCATCTTATTATAATCCTCATGTAGGGCTTTGTCTGCATTTTTCGCCTCCTTACGACAGTCGGTTGCAGATTTAGCGCATATTTTAGCTACGTCAGCAATGCATGCCTTAGCTTGATCTTTATATATTTTTGCATCTTTTTTGAATTCCTCAGCTATTTTTTTACAGCAGTTTTCAGCAGACTTTAAACAAAAAAATAACAACTTTTTTATATTTACATTAAACTTTCCTGTTTAAATTAACCCCATCACTGACTTCTTAAACCCAGCTTGTATGCTCGACATTGCTATATAAAGAGAATTTTGAATAATATTGAGTTTTATAAAGCCAAATGAGAAAAACATAATGTGAAACTTGTTTCGTAACTGTTTAGGTAAACCATTATATCAATAAATATATAAAACTGGATTGAAATAGAGCAAGTATGGTGTGTGAAATAGATTATAAATAATATTTTTCAAGTACCTGAATATCCTTAGTATTTTTAGCTTTATGACAGCAATGTTGACATTCCTTCATTTTGGTTTGATAACTTGTTTTGAATTGTTCATTAGCATCAGTTATCGTACATTTGTATATTATTTGGCTAGCACTTATTTCACTACTATTTACAGCTTCAGCTACATCCTAGTGAGAAAGAAGAGCACAACTATAACATGTTTTTATTTTATTTTAATTTGACAAATATTTATAAAATAAAAATTATTATTGTCTACTGACCTCAATATCAAAGTCTGTTTTTCTTCTGACATCAATTATTGGTTTTGATGTCTTAATTGTAGCATCAATAATGTCGGCGAAGACTATCTGTAAAGATAAAAAGTAATTATAAAATTGCACGAAAATATTATATTTCAACTTTCACTGTTTAATTTTTAATACATTTAATGTTTAATGGATATGTATTTGTTTAAAGAAAATCAAGTGAGAAGCTTCACGCTAAACTCACAAAAATCAAAAGATGAGATTAACTCCTGGTCTCTTTTCTTCAACTTACAGAAAATGCATTTGTATTATTTCAGATATTTCTGAAATATTCACGGGATTTCATCAGATTGACGAGAATCTCAGTAATTTCAAAGGATTTAAAGGGCTCTCGATTAGGTATTTCGATGAATAATTTCACAGGATCTCAAAAAGGATTTCTGAGGGCATTAAATATTTTGAAGAGTATCATTAGATTTGATGTGATTTTACGGAATTTTAGAATATTTTAATGAAATTTCACAAAATTTATTCACAAAAATTGAGGGATGCACAGAAAAACGTCGATCCTCAAAAGTACACCGATTCGGGTTTTCGGACCATAACAAATAACGTGCAAAAAAAATGGGCCAAATTTTTTCTGTGTATCGAAGATTTTAGGGTATTTTCAAAGATTTTAAGGAATTTTCAGGAACTTTAAGAAATGTTAAGGGATTTCAAAAGGTTTTAAATGATTGGAAATATTTAAGGGTATTTTAAAGGACACAAGGAATTTTCAAGAGATTAACCAAATTTCAAGGAATTTCAAGAAATTTCATTTGATTTTGCAGGATTTCAAGGGATTTCATAATATTTTAATGAAATGTCAAAAAATGTATTCATAAAACATTTACAACAATTTAGGGCATTTGAAAATATATCAACAAAAAAAGAGTTTTTTAAAACATTTTTGACATAAATACTGTAGTTTATGCAAAAAATGATTCAACATTCTTCAAGCTTATCGCGCTTATTACTATTAACTAAATACAAGTTTAGATTTGGTGATCTACTTTTTTAGGTTTGATGATAGATTAAACGAGAAATAAAAATATTTAAGACCTTCAGTAAAGTGCTTTGATCTTCAAAATAATTGCTCTGCCAGACCTCACTTCCCCTCGCTAACCACCCACACTTCTCATCATTTCCCTTCCTTCCCCTCCCATAATTTCCCCTCACAAAACCCTACTTTCCCTACCCTTATTTCCCTTCACTTCCCACACTTCCGCGCCCCTCGAGACCTCTTACTTTTCCATATTCTCCTCCCCTCGGGAGAAAGGGTAGGGGAAAAAATTTTTTTAAAATGTGTCACGTAATTTATGGATGGTTCCTGTTGTGTAAATAAAACTAATGAGGTGTGCAAATTTATAAAAAGTCGTTTAGGTGGATTTTGTATTTTGTAAATCCAAATTGGCTTAATAATAAATATATGTAAATGAATTTTTCATTTTGATAATTGATAATTTTAAAAAAAATTGGGTAACTTACTTGAAAATCACAGAAATTTTTTTTTCAATTGTACCGTTAATTCACCCAGACAAAAGATCTGTTTCAATTTAAGAAACTGTTTCTTCAACTTCGTTTTCTTATTCAACGTGAAGGTTCCTTCAAAAGAAACAACATTTTTTTAAATAATTTTACTTTCTTCCTCCTTTGAATACAAGAAAAAAATTATTCGATACTATTTCTTCACTTTCAAATAATGAATTTTCGGATGAAAATAAAATACTGGATGAAATTTAAGAAATAATTTCTCTATCTCAATATTTTATACCAAGGAAATTATTTCTTTAAATCAAGTAACATTTTTTTAATTTACACTCCATACATCTAAATCAGCAAAATTCTACTAATTGAATTAGAAAGAACTGAGCTGCTCAATAATAGTAGAAAATAACAAATTCGATTTGTCGAAATATTTATATTGTAAAATTCGATGGTCGGAAAGTACCACTAATTTCAGAATGAAAATATATGAATTTATTCAGGGCTTAATTAACAGCAGGTTATTGAAATGGAAAACATGGCAAACAGGAAATTTTAATAAGAGAAGGTGATTGCGTCTAATTTTCAGTTTTGTTGAAATAAGAAGAAGGCAATATTGAGAAATTTGTCGATAGAGTAAGTCACATGATCCTGGATCGCACTACGTGGTCTCCACCAACACAGCATATTCACAAGTTCCGTCTGCAAAATGGAAAAACAAGAATTATTTTCACACTTGTTCTATTTCATCATCTTACATTATTCACTTTAACTAGCATCATCAATTGCGCAAGTTTTTTGATTCGAGTGGAAAGATAATTTTCATTATGAAACAAAAATTTCGAATAAATATTTATTCGCTTGAAGAAGTATTATCGAGGGGTCGACCACTCTGATTTTTCATGTGCCAGGAATATATTCCCTAAAGAATATTTGGGAATATATAGAATATATCGGAATATTTGAGAATACAAAGAATATGAAGAATATTGGAATTTGTGGGAATATGAGAGAATATGTAGGAATATGAGGCAATATCAGGGAATATGTAGGAATATGTAGGAATATTTGTTAATATGAGACAATATTTCAGAAAATTTTAAATTATGTATATTAAATTACATATTATATATATATATACTAAACGTAAAGTTTAATATCACATGATATTTAAAGTGTTATTCTTTGGTCTATAAATGATCAAAATCCCTAGTTTTTTATCGCAGGCTCCACAGTCTTTTTCTTATTCCCCTCTTTTTCTCATTTTTCCGCTTAAATACGAACTTATTTAATAGAAAACAATGAGAAAATCTTAATTATTTTTGCTTGAAAGTTCATTGTTTTCAGTACAAAAGTCTACTAATACATTTTTGGTTATGAATTCTTATATCCTTTTTTGGTATGAGAGTGAATTATTTTGTCGAAAATTTAACAATTTTGTTTGAAAGTCACACTTCTTGGTTGAAAATTCAACTGTTTTGAGAAGTCGTCTTTTTGGCTTAAAAATTCAACAATTCAATTGCAATTTTTTTCTTCCTTGACTTATATTTTGTTGAACATTCATCCTTTTGGTTTGAAAATTCATAACTTTCTGTGAAAATTTAATCTTTTTTGGTTAAAAATACAAGTGTCTGGTTAACAATTAATCTGTTTCGATTGAAAATGAACTTTTTGGCTTAAAAATTCAATTGTTTTGTAGAAAATTCGTATTTTTGGCTTAAAAATTCAACAATTCAGTAGAAAATTCAACTATTGGGTTAAAAATTTATGTATTTGGTTGAAAATTCGTCTTTTTTGATAGAAAATCAATTTTTTGGGTTAAAAATTCATTTTTTCAAGTGAAAATTGAACTATTTTGTTGAAAACTCAACTCATTGGTTAAAAATGTACTTTTTTGGTAATAATTCAACTGTTTTGTAGAAAATTCACCCTTTTGGCTTGAAAATTCAACAATTTGGTATTTTTTTGAAAGTTCGTTTTTGTTTGTAAAATCCAACTGTTGTTTATTTTAAATTAAAACTTGTTTAATGAAGAGTATCAACATGTTTCGCTGAAAATTCATCTTTTTATGTTGAAAATTCAACTCCTTGGTTGAAAGTTGAACTATTTTCTTAAAAGTTGATTTTTTTCTTCAAGATTCATTATTTTAGTTGGAAATTCGTATTTTTAAATTAAAAAGTCATTTTTTTAACTGAAAATTCAATTGTATTGTAGAAAATTCTTTTTTTTTATTCGAAAATAGATAGAAAATTAATCTTCGTCGTTGAAAATTCAACTATTTGATTGAAAACGTATGTATTTTGTTAGGAATTCATCTTCTTAAAATAAGCTATTATTCAATAAATATATGCATTATTATTCTATTTCTCACCTTGAATTACAAATTGCGTAATTTGTGATATAGATGTTTTGTAAAAAGTAAAAAGTGGGCAAAAAGTTTAAAAGTTCCGAAAAAACCACAACTTTCTAGCACTTATCTAAGATAAGATAATTATAAACAATAATGAATTGTTTGAACAACTATTTTTGCTAACTTGCATTATTTATTACTTCACTACGTAAAAAGTGGTGAAAAGTTAAACATTTCAGAAAAAAACACAAGTTTCTACCATTATTCCAATTGAATATTATAATAATTATTATAATGAATTCTTCAAACAATTGATTTTACTAAATGAAATTAATTATTTACATAACTCTAATTGAAAATTGGACAAAGAGTGTGAAAAAAAAAACTGTAATTGAATATTGAACGAAAAGTGGAAATTTTTTGAAAAAAACGCGACTTTCTAACTCTATTCTAAGAGAAAATTGCTAAAAAAAATAACAAATTGTTCAAACGATTTATGCATGAAAAAAAACCACAAAAAATCATAATTAGCGCCGAAAACTCACAAAACCCATTTTTTCATTTATGGGGTATATTTGGGACCCTATAAAACATGCTCATGGGGGTGATATTTATAAAATAATATTTTATCCATATTACATGGCTGATTGTGAAGATAAATCTTGAGTTTCAACTCGATTCAGCTAATATTGACGATTTTGAATAAAATTTACAAAAACGTATTTTTTTCTTATGGGAAATACGTGTTAAACTTAATGGGGCTTGCGCCACCGCTGAATATTTTGGTTGACCCTACTCTACATGCTAAAGCTGGGATCACTAGACAAACACACCAGGCAAAAAGCTATACGAATACAATTGTACGGATGTGAAGGAAATGGGGAATATAAAGAATATCAAGAATATCTGGGAATATTGAAAGTATATATGTGAATATTTCGTGAGTGTACCAGGAATATCGGAGTGGTCGACCCCTCGAGTATTATCAATTTCTTTTTCAAGTCATATAAATATATTTTCCTAAGACTCTGGATAATATTCAAAAAGATTTTCGAAGATTTCGTATGTTTCGAAAAAGAATTTAGAACATTTTCAAGAAATTTTTTTTATTCATCAGGATTTTTGCAAATTTTATGAAAAATTCGAGTCAGCTTGAAAGATATTCAGGACTTTTTGAAGCTGGCAAGAAAAATATTTGATAAATTTTCGGAAATCTTTTAAAGTTTTAAAATATTTGAATTCATTTCACAAATTTAAACACTTATAAAGATCTTTCAAACTGACTCAAATTATTCCTAAAATTTTGAATAACCTTTTAAAATAAAAAAAAATTATCTCAAAATCTTGCAGATTTTTTTTCTCAGTATTATGAAATATTTGGAAATGTGAAATTTCCAACACAGAGAAATTTCCTAGCTATAAGATACCCGAATCTAAATAATTAAAAAAAATCTTCAACCAAAAAAAAAAGAATTTTTAATGAATTCATTTCACTTTTACCGAATCAGTTGAATTTTCAACTCAACAAAATTAGTGTTCTAAACGAAAAATAGATATAATTCCAACATAAATCTAAAATCAAATAAAAGAAAACAAGTATAATTGATGATATTAAAACTAAAAAACATGTTAATTGAAAATAAAAAAGGGTTCAATTAATTCAAAAAGACGAATCAAACCAAACAGTTGCAATTTTAATTTAAAAATATGATATTTCTACAAAAAGAGATGTATTTGCAACCCAAAAAGACGAATTTCCAACAGAATTGTTAAATTTTAAACCAAAAAATATTTTTTAGTAAAAAAAATATATCAGGCAAACAATACAGTTTTGAGGATATTCAGGACTTTTAGAAGTTGATACCAAATTTGAGAATATATTATACATTTTCGAAAATCTTTCAAAGTTTTAAAATATTTCTAATATCTTAAAAAATTCAATAACTCCTGAATATCTTTTAAACCGAATCGAATTATTCCCAAAAGTTTGAATAACCTTTCGGTATTTAAAAAAAAAAATGATTAAAATTTTGCAGATTTTTTTCGACATCATAAAATATTCGACAATGTAAAATTATCAACACAGAGAAATTCTCTAAATATAAAATTCCCGAATCTGAGAAATTACAATTTTTTCAAATAATCAAATAAGAATAAAATAAAGTACTTTTACTTGATGACCATATTTCTTATTTATTTTTTATTTCAACAATTTTTTGTATGGGGTTTATTCAGGAATTTTCAAATTCGGTAATTCTTCAAACTATCAGGAATTTTCCAATTTTAGAATTTTAAATTGTCGTCAATTTTATATGTAATTTCGGAAATTTCCTATTTTGCATATTTTCCTTTTCGGGAATTTTACAGTGTCGAGAATTTTATTTTTTGGATTTTCCCGGATTTAAATGATCATTTGAAATATTTTAGCTTCTCTTCAAAATTTAATTTTTGAAAATGAAAAATCATCAAAAATTTTCCAGGTGTCTTTAGAAAATTTCCTTATTATCTTGAAACCTTTCAAAATCCTTAAAAAAAACTTGAGAACATAATATCGAAATCTTCAAAAATCTGCATATTGTTAAAAAAATTGGCTTGAATTTATAAGTTTTCCTAGGAATCTTAAGACAGCAAATGTGGAATTTTTAACCAAACAGAAATGAATTCTCAACGAAAAATGAAATAGTTGATATTACAGCTGTGAAATATTCTAATTTTAAATCAAAAAGAGTTTAATTCATCCAAAAAAAGGAAGTTTTTAACAAAACAGTCGAATTCACAACCAAAATGGATTAATTTTTAACTGAAAACATGTATTTTTATCTGGAAGAAAATAAAATTTCTATCAGAAGGGGCAAATTTTCAAACCAGAATAACAAATTTTTAAAAAAATAGTTGAATTTTCAAACAAAAAAGATTTCTAAGTCAAAAAAGAAGAAAAAATTCAACAAAATTATAATTTGAGCGGGAAAATAATGTTCCACACAAGATCAAAATTTCGAATAACTATTTATTTTTTTGAGTTTATTTGTTTTAAGGGTTATATAAATATAATTTAGCTGATCTTTCAAAGTGTAAGAATATTTGAAATCTCTTCAAAACTTCTGAAATTCCTAAATATCTTGCAAGCTGACTCGAATTATTCCTAACATTTTTTTTAATTTTTTAACCCTAACAAATTGACATGAAATCTACCAGATATTTGTTTGAGAATTTGAAAGATATTTAAAATTTTTTTGAAATCTTCTTGAATATTCTCATAACATTTATTTTTTCTAAAACCAAATCATTTGAAATCTTCCTAATAGGAATGCTAAAAAAATCGCAATTATATTGAAACCTTCTAAAATTTTTTCAAGAAATTTGTATTATCATCAGAGAATATCAGAAATTCTCTACGTCTTTTCAGACTAGATGGTGATGTGAATTAAAAATTATTTTAGTTTTTTCTTTCTGAAAAAAGATCTTCTCCTTTTGCTTCGCTGGGAAATGAACCACAGAACTTTCGATTGCCGGTCGGGTGCTTTACCATTAAGCTACTAGAGAGATCGAGAGAAGAAACTTTTTTCAGAAAATACACGCATTATTTTGCCAGGTGGTGAATCAAATTTTTTCAAGAAATCTGTATTATCATCAGAGAATAACAGAAATTTTTAACGTCTTTTCAGACTAGATGGTGATATGAATTAAAAATTATTTTAATTTTTTTAGAAAGAAAAAATTAAAATACCTTCTAAAATTCCTAAAAAGCATTTTTTGTTAGAAATCTTCTAAAGTCCACATTTTGTTTTCAATATTTTGAAATCTTTTTAATTTTATATCTTACTTAAAATTTTTCAAAACTTCCACAAATATTTTTAATTGTTTCGAATTTTTCCAAAGATTTTTAAAAATCTTCAAAAACTAACAAAATTTACTTAAAGCTTTTCAGATTCTTTTTTGACAATTAGAAAAATCTTTTGACATGCTTCGAAATCTTTTTAAATATTTTCTTAAAATTAATTTTTCAAGATGAAAAATCATTTTTAATTTTCCTAGGAATGTTAAAAAAATTGCAATGCTCTTGAAACCTTTTAAAATTCTTCAAAAGCAGTCTTTGTTCGAAATATTCAAAAATCTACATTTTGATTTTAATGTTTTCAAAATTTTGAAATTTAATATCCTTCCTAAAATTTTCTCAAAACTTCCACATGTATTTTAAATTGATTCAAATTTTCCCAAAGATTTTTAAAAAATTTACCGAAAATAAAAAAATTGCCTTAAAATCTTCCAGATTATTTTTTTAACAACTTGAAAAATCTTTGGAAATATTACGAAATATTTTTGAATATTGTCTTGAAATCCTTCAAAGTTTTTAAAAAGCTTTTTGATTTTTTGTAGAAATCTTCAAAAATCTACATTTTTTTGGGAATTTTTAAAAAGCTTCTCATGATTTAAATTATTTTCGAATCTTTTCAAAACTTCTAAGACTTTGAAATATATTTTGAAATGATTTCGTTTTTCTTAAATTGTTTAAAATCTTGCGAAATCAAAAAAATTGTCTTAAAATCTTCAAAATACTTTTTCCCATTTCACTCGCATAATAGATAAAAAGAATTTTTTTTCAGTGAAGTGATTCGCTAAAAATATGTCTTCGACTTTCTTCTAAGTGGGCCAAGATAGCATTATGCGGCATTAAAATTTATACCATGTATGAAGAAGATAATTTTGTCTAGAATAATTGGAAAAGTGAAAATAATTAAGATAATAAGATATCTTATTATCTTAATTATTTTTACTTTTACAAAAACATTATTGATGAAATGAAAATTTTAATTGTAAATGTTTCCTAATATTGATAAATAATTCTGCTTTCAGCATTTTGCTACTTCACTATAATTTGCAATCCTTTTCACTCTTTCAAAGAGAGGAGAACAATAAAATTATGTCGGTATCGGTAAGAAAAAAATGGTCGGTACCGGTAGTAACCAAAAATACTAAAAATATAGATAATAATCAATTTTTTAGTTCTAAAATATTTTTCAATAATTGTAGGAAAAATTCGAATCAACTTAAAGAATATTTAGAATTTTGAACAGAATTTCAAAAATAATTTAAATTTTGAAAAAACGTAGATTTTTAAAGCTTTCGAAAAAAATTAGAAACTTTTTTTAAATTTTTCAAAGTTTCAAGAGAATTGATTTTTTTTTAATTTCCAGGGAAGAAATTACTTTTTATTTAAAAAAATTATTTTGAGGAGAATATTTTGACGAGATTTTTTAGTTTTGAAAGATTTTTCAAAAATTGAAGGAATAATTCGAATCATTTTAACAGATATTTAGAAGATTTGAAAT